>VUQS01058208.1:0-10633 GCA_015108495.1 Heterochromis multidens | reverse complement strand
TAGGGCATTGAATGACACCTAATCACCTCCAATTCAACCTTACAAGTACAGTGCAATAGATGACATCCTGTGCAATAGATGACATCCTGTGCAATAGTGTATCCTGTGCAATAAGTTTTTATTTATTATATTGAATGACTGTGTTCTACCTCTCTTTTTATATATTATTTTTTGTAATTATATTTATACTTTTTCTTTTGACACCGCAGGGACTGCACTTAATTTTGTTGTACCTGTTACAATGACAATAAAGAGATTCTGATTCTGATTCTAAAAGACCAAAATAATGATGATTTAATAAGGGGAAGTGTGCTAATTATATTTACACTTTAAATTGATCAGTTTCAATGCAGACTGATGAAGTGCTTTGAGAGACTGGTCCGGAGTCATATCATGTCCTTCATCCCTTCCATCTTTGATGCACACCAATTTGCCTACAGGGCTAACAGGTCTATTGAGGATGCTGTTGCTGCTGCCCTCCATGCTACCCTGTCCCACCTGGAGCACCAGGGGAGCTACACACGCCTCCTCTTTATTGACTTTAGCTCTGCCTTTAACACCATCCTCCCTCACAGATTGGTGAGCAAGCTGTTAACCCTAGGACTCCCATATTCCACCTGTCTATGTATTAAGGACTTTCTGACAGACCGCACACAAAGAGTTAGGGTGGGCCCCCACATCTCCTCGGCCATCAGCAACAAAGATACAGGAGCATCGAAACAAAGACAAATAGACTGAATAGCAATTTCTACCCTGTTGCTGTTAGGGCATTGAATGACACCTAATCACCTCCAATTCAACCTTACAAGTACAGTGCAATAGATGACATCCTGTGCAATAGATGACATCCTGTGCAATAGTGTATCCTGTGCAATAGTGTATCCTGTGCAATAGTGTTTTTATGTGCAATAAGTTTTTATTTATTATATTGAATGACTGTGTTCTACCTCTCTTTTTTATATATTATTTTTTTGTAATTATATTTATACTTTTTCTTTTGACACCGCAGGGACTGCACTTAATTTTGTTGTACCTGTTACAATGACAATAAAGAGATTCTGATTCTGATTCTGATTCTAAAAGACCAAAATAATGATGATTTAATAAGGGGAAGTGTGCTAATTATATTTACACTTTAAATTGATCAGTTTCAATGCAGTCTTGGAATCTTAAATTCCATGAAATTAAAAATTTACAAACACAAAAAGTAAAGAAACTTAAACTTAACTTAAAATTACAGTTAAAATTTTTTTTTTTTTAATGAAATGTAGCCAAAAAACACTGGAGGAATTAGAAATTAGACTCAGAATGACCCCATGTTGAAATATGTGTCCTTAGTCCCCAGTGAAACCAACATCATTTGGAAATAGCAACCCTTCTAAATTTCCTTCAATTCAGTAAATGTCAAGCCACCAGACCAACCCCTCATTTCTTCCTCTTTGTCTTCTTTCAGTTTCTCTGCTGAAAGAAAATAAAGTGGTTTCGATTTTATCTTGTTTTTTATTTCCTTTTGACATGGATAATATCATGATCTCACCATCGATGTCATATTGAAGGGATTGAATGCGTCTCCCACACTGTTGCACCCAGTGTCATTGCAGTCAATACGATTGGTTGTGATGAACAACGATGCCGTAGTTGTCTACAGTTTGGGGTAAAAGAATGATGTCTTTTAACATCTCTGTGATTTTCAGTGTGTCAAATTCACACACAGAAATGTAAAGCAAAACACATTAATAATGAATGTACATTTCCAACATACATTTTTATTCTCCACCACTGTCACGGAGGCAAAAGGGTAAACTCAAAAGCAGCTTTATTGCTGAAACTCATGGAAAAACTACAAAGCTGGGCTGGCGCCAGAGGTACAAAACTAGGAAAATACAGGGGGAACATGGAACACTGAGACACACATAATGTGGGAGAACACAACGAGAAACTGAACAAAACTGAGATCTTAAAATACATACACACATGAGGTAATTGGGGAGAGAGGACACAGCTGGGGAAAACGAGGCACAGGTGAACAGAGTCTAACTAACGAGACAAGGGGATGCAAAACTGAACACAAAACACATGAGACGAGGGACTGGCAAAATAAGACCGGAAGTAACAAAACATGAGAACACCTACACTGAGGGAAACTTAACTGGACACAGGGAACACAGGGAGGGCTAAGAAAAACATCAAGAGACAAAACCTAAAACACCCAAAGCAGAATATTAATAGACATTAATTGAAACTCAAGGACTAAATCATAACCAAGAACCTAGAACTCCAGCATGAAACCAAAAACATAATTACAAGAATACTGGGAAAAAATCAATAAGAAAACTCTAAACTGAGGACAACAATAAACTCAAAACGCTTGGTCAACGACCCAAGAACCATGACATCCACATACTGATGCATACAGTGGAAAGGAATTTCACTTGTTGGACAACAACAAATACCTGGGAACTTCAATTTGCTTAACTCAATTGTCCACCCTCATTATCCTAATCGATAATCCCATTCCCTGTATGGCTTTGGTCACAATCTCTGACAAGGCAGGGTTAGCTTCTGTGGTCTGTCATCTCTATCATGTAAAAATTTTATTTTTCTGTGGAGGCTTAAAGAGGCTTTCATACTGATGGGTAGCAGATGAACACTGAGTTTTGTGATGGTGGCCAATATAATTTTTTTTAAAGTTGCATTCACATATGTACTTTATATAAAGCATACTTACTTTTTCCCTTGCAGATGACTGAAGGTTCACCTCCAGAGTAATATCACTGCTACTCCCATCAAGGAACACCTGCTGGTGCTGGGATGAGAAAAACAAAGTGCCTAAATTAGAAAGACTGAATTAAATGTGTACTGCTATAATATCATAGTTCAGTCACAACTAAACACTTGCTTTGCTGAAACATAAAAGCAGTTAAAATGAACAGAGTGGAGATTTGTGGATATTGCATACATACTGTTTTAACTGTAAAGGCATTTTCACACTAAACTTTTGATCCTTAGTTTATCTGAGAAAAAAACACTATATTTTGTTGAAGAACAACATTGATTACTCAAGCTGCCTTCTTCTCCTTAATCATATAGGCTGTTTAGAAATACTACAAGCTCTTCTCCATTAGTGTAGTGCAGAGCTCAGTATGGGGCCTCTGGAGGGCAGCTGCCAGAGACAGCTGTTCCCTTGGTGAGCTTCCTAGTACAGTAAAACCACACGTACCATTAGCCAGCGGACGGATGCTAAGCTAATGATCTCGTCCCCGCTTCCATTTGCTTCCTGTTGCAAGCCATCATAGGCATAATGAATTCAGTGTCTGTCCAGTGCAGGAGAAATACACTGTCATGTTTTTGTGGCAGCTTGGCGCCTAATAAGTTAGCAATAATAAAAAAACAATTCTTGTGCTACCAGGCTATCAAAGAAAACCATTTCATTATGAATTTTGTTCAATTCTATCTATTTATTTTTGTCCAACTGGTCTTGATACAGTATTTTAGCAACCTTAACCTATGCAATTACAAGTAGGTAACAGATAAATCTAGTGTTTGAGATGTGGTGTATAAGATGAGCAAAGCTGTTGTCTTTCTAAAAGAAGGAACTTCACATGTTTTTACATTTCAGCCTTTTTTACAGAGAAACTGGAGAAAAATATTTAAACCTCTGTGGGAAATCTTGCATTAAGTGATGTCGTTTGGGTAGAAACTAAACCACATTAGCCATTAGTAAGACAAAGGAATGCAGTGTTAAATGAGTGCAGTACATACTCCCTGACCGGTCTGATTAGATAGCAATTGATTGGCTAATATAAAAAATAAAACACATATTTGTTGTTGCTGCAACAAATAATTGCATTGTTTTGTTTGTGTTCTACTTCAGATATGTTACTTATTCATATAAATGAGAGGTTTGTAGCAGTTGTTGTTTGTGAGGCACCTTTAGTCACAGAAAAATAGAAATGAATTGAAATTAATGGACAAAAAGAACAGAACTATTATAATTAAATTTTTAACTATGGAAATGCTTAAAAACTGACATAAGCACCAAAGACTTTAACTGTCGTGATTCTTACCAGTCTGACTGTCCCAGTCACTGTGCCATTAAAGACAGCCTTGGCAGAAATCCACTGACCATCCGTGGTTCTGTCAGCCAAGATGTCAGCACACCTAATTCTGTAAAAAAAAAAAAAAAAAAACCACACACACAATCACAGAGAAACACAATCAAGATGAGAAAAACATAGTCTGACATCTCTGAGGATCTTCTCCATCAGTAATTCTCAGAGTAATTCTCTTTGAATGAAGGCCATCTTTGTCATAACACAAAATACAAGGAAGTTATGACTTTGTCTATGACATTTTACACTGTTGCTCTCAAGAGACTGACACATTTTTGTTTCTGTGCCAGTGGTCTGCCTCTCAACTTACATATCTGGTTATTCTGCATAAGGATCAGTAACTACTCACACTGTTCACTTATTAGAGTTGTCACAAATGATATATATTTCCTCTGTTTTGTGACAAATAAAAAGTTTTAATTAAGAGCAGAGTGTTTATTGTGCTAACCATTTGTTCTATGTGGTTATCCTGTATATGAAATGTATTGCCTTGTTTGTTTCATTTTGATTTTGTGCTGTGTTGTGTTCTCTCTTTCTAATAGGAACAGAAATAGTAAAGCACACATTCTCACCTTGCTCCACTGACATTGTGAACCACCAGTGACCTTCCCACTATGCTGTAGGGTCCAGTCATTAACATGTCAGGGTCCATATATACAGCCTCAAAGTCATTTTTGCCATTAAGCATGCCGAACTTCCCGCTGATATCTCCCATCTCATACTGGTCCACAGTGCCAACTCCAGGTGGGGGGGACTGTGATACGTTCCAGGCTAGTGGGTTGAAGTGGCCCAGGATGTTTGCATTTGAGCAGGGCTCTATACTGCCAGGTATGAGGGGCAACACGTGAACATGATAACCACCAGCTACGGAGTTCAGGTTAATTAAGGAAACATTCATAGTTGTGGGACCTTGTGGGACTGCCTGGGAGAAATGCACTTGGCCATCTGAAACTCCAGGGCCAAACCAACTACCTAAACTGGCTTTGGGAACTCGCACCACTGTAACATTGGCACAGGCTATTCTTGGCCCTCCTTTTTCTGCTTGATGGATGACCACAGAACGGCCAATAATGCCTGGCTTGGGCAACCAGGAGGTGACATCAGTGAAGAAGTACTTTGCTGCCACTACCCCTACCATGGTGCCAAGATCAATGGTACTGTGTTTGCTGGAGAAGTCTCCCACCTCACAGGATAAGGGACCAGATGGGTTACAGTGGAGGGAATAGATGCTGTCGTTGCTGATGTTAAAGGGATTCCAGTGACCTCCTGTTGTGCTGCAGCGACCTTCATCATCATCCCTCTCTGAGCTAATGGGGTAGATGTGAACATGCCAGTTGTGGTTTCTGGTTGGTGTTGTAGGATTTCCATATGCCAAATCCAGAAATATGGATACATCAGAGAGAGGGTTGTTCACCAGCTGTGTGAACCAGATTTCACCAACCACAGGGCTTTGAAATATGGCTCTGCCCACAATAACCTCACCGGGATAGCTGATGCTTGCGCAAACATACCTCAAACCATCTGGTTGGTGAATGACAACTGAGCGACCTATGATGCTGTTCTTTCCAAATAGAGGAAGACTGAAGTCTGGGAATGTCATGTCCAACATATTTCTACCTGCAAGGGTCCCATGCTTGCCACTGAGGTCACCCACTTCATACATGTCATGGGTTGAACCTGGGACTTTTGGGTATGTTGGGTCATTTCTGTTTAAACTAAATGGATTCCAGTGGTCACCCACATTATCATTTGAACACCGGCTTGATCTTGACCTGACAGGAAAATTATGGATGTGGTAAGAGGCAACTTTGCTCTGTAAGTTAGTCAGGTTCACACTCAACTTTGTGACATCAAAAGGGGAAGCCTGATGAAAACTAAAGTATCCTTTGATCCCGTTCATGTTCACATCAGCTCTAACTTGTTTCACTGGCACATTATAGACCTGAGCACACTTGAAACTTGACCCTATCCTAAGGAGAAGAAAGCCATTTGTGGTGTTGAAGCTAGTGAGGTCCAGACGGGATTTCTGGAGCTGCAAAGGGGTCCCGACCTTTATGACACCCAGACTGGTCAAAGCCACAGAATCTAAGCTTCCAAGTAGTTTATCACAGTTTGCAGCAGTACTTGTAGCGCCATAGAGAGTGACATTGGTTTGTGAGGCATTAACCCGACCAATTGTCACAAGATCTGCAAGAACCCTGGGGCTGGCATGTTCTGCATTAAGACGGATATAAACGTTACCAGCGATGGGCCCATAGAACCTGGCCTGACTAGTTAGGAGGGTCTGGCCTTGACTTACAACTGTGCATACTTTATTTCCATTACATGTTTGCAGGAACAGTGAGAAGTCATCAAGATTTGGTCTTTGATCAAAGAGGTGGGACACATTGATGTTAGAATTTGAGGCAGGATCAGCTGTAAAAGTGAAGATGCTGGAGCCAATATTTTCTTCAGAACAGGGCTGAGCAAAGTGGCCATACATAACAGGGAACTCGCTGAGGGAAAAGTTTACCAAACCACAGGATCCAGCACCAGACACGTTAACAGTGGCCATCCGGGAAGTCGAGTCAAACTGCACCTGTCCAATGACTCCTCCCATGTTCAGAGGTGCCAGAAACTGAACACAGGAAAAGGAATCTGAAAAAGAAGACAAGGAGCCAATGGCAGTAACTGGCATTAATAAACCTGTCTTACACCTGTATTAACCTGTATTAACGTGCTTGTACAGGTGTATTACACCTGTAACACACCTGTACAAGCACTGCAAAAACAGGCAGCTGATAAAAAATGCTAAGTTTTGATTCAACTGAATCCTCAAAACCTTAAAAAAAGGATTAAAAAGAGATCCCCCTAAAGAAGTAAAGTCACAGTCACAGTGTCCAATGGCATTTTTCTTTTGATAAAAATCCCTTAAAGTGTATTCACTCCTTCTTCCTCATGCAAATAATGCTTCTGTCAAAGGTTTAACACTGTAGTGGTCTCCTGTTTCACCAAGAAGTCGAATATTTAATATACTGAGAAGTCAAATTTCCACATCACTCTCGCGTAAGCTGTAGACTGGGCGGGAACAGATTTCCAAACTAGGACAAAATTTTTCTTGTACATCTTACAATAAAGTTTAAACAACCATGGATAAACTCTCCCCCTTCCACAGATGAGGGCACTTTAATTAAATGAAAGGGAACACAAAGTCTGTTGGTGATAATAAACATGCATCTGCCCCGCTGACCTGCACACCCTCACATTTTGTCACACTATAAAAACACCTGCAACACTTGTTCTGTATATGCATTAGACAGAAATGAGCATTCCACTTAAGTCAGGATTGTCTGACAAAGGTATGAAAAAACACAAGTTAACAATTATTTACTTATGTGTGACTGGTTTATTTAAGAAAGTGCCAGTGCCACTCAGGTAGCACCACAGTAGTCAATGAGAAAGTCTAAAAATAGAGTTACATAATATGATAATCTGTTCACTAAAAAAATGAATTGGGTAGATAATTTTGTTGGGAACATAACACTTGTTCCATATGTAGACACATTTTTATACCTCTAAGTTTCTCTACTTAATAAAGTGTATATAAGACTTTGCATACATAAAGTAGAAACACTATTTTACCTTCGAGTTTCTGTTCTCAATTAAGTGTTACCAGCAGCTTTCATTTCTTTATTGTTATTCAGACTGTGAGCTAATTGGGGAAATCCTACTTTCACAATGTGGTGCCATGGTATAAAATGCCTGCTAGTAGCTCTATTTTGAGTTCCATTTAAATTCTAATTCAATTCACAACATAACAGGATCCCCCTCTTTAATCTTATGTCTATAGTATGAGTGTAATGGATAAATCCTAAAGGTGGAACTTTAGAGAGAACAAAGCTTCTGTAATCAAGAAGCTGGAAAGTCTCCCATTCTTGAGAGTGAACTGGTAAAATCGAGCATAGTTGTACAACTAGTTAGTTTCACATTCATAGATGTAAGTGTTGATATACTGGAGCAAAAACAGGGTCTGGGATTAAGGTCTTTTTGCAAACCCAGATTTCCCCAAATATGCGTTTAACACCATACACCATAAGTGGGTAATCTTTTTATCTGGCTCACCATCCTGCTGTGATATACATCTTGTAACAACTCTGATTTCCATTTGAAAATAAAGCAGGTTGCTGCCAGACACTTCATTGAGAGGAACATGGTTAATAAATTAAAGTGCAGCATGTTAAATACTTGTACAGGCACTTAGAGAGTTCTTTCTAATGTCACATCTCATAATTGGTTTAAAGCCAGTTTGACATTCCTTGTAAGAGATGCAGCATACTAAGCGTTCAACCAGAGTGGCTCAGATAACTGCTGAATGATTGATCTCAAAATAAGTTAATCATTACAAAAGTCTTGGGCAATGTGGAGCTAACACGACACTGCAGATTTTCTTTCAAATGCAGGACCAAAATGGTAAATTGAAATTCATACGAAGAAAACCTGCACATTCTCTGTCCTCAACACATGGTTAAAACCCCAGAAATAAACACTAGGTTGCTCAATACATAAATTATTATTGATGTTCATCTGGCCTAACTGCAAAGTTTAAGATTAAAAATTACTTACCAAGTAAAAAAAACAGCAGAGTAGTCCTGAGAAGGCACATGTTGTCAGATGTGTGTAAAACACACAACAAACAGAAAAGGTATTTAGTGGAGGTTTGAAAAAAAAAAGGTAAGTCACAACATAACAAGTTTAATAAAAGCAAATTAATGGAAAGACTGTTGATGTGTGTCTAATTGTGCTTTCTAAGAGAGTGTAATGTGTGACTGTGTGTAGCCTCCCTTGTACTTCTGTTTATAAGCTGCAGTCTGTGCACTGCCAGCCTGTGATTGGTCTACCAGGCAACAGTGCCTCATGTATGTGGGTAGGGGAGGGATATTTTCCAGGATGGGATTGGAGGTGACTCATTTGAGTGGTGACAATGCTCATCTTGATTTCTTCTGAATTCATATTTTAGGACAATTAAGAAAATAATAAACGTCCACTGTGGGCTGAGTTGAAAATGTCTTATTCATTGAATTCATTATGCTTTATTCTCCACAGTACAAAAATAATCAACATGCACCATAATGTTTTGAAATAGTCCACTATATTTTCTCTATCCAAAATCATAAAACCACCTCAAGAAATACATTCAGTATATAGTAAAAACAAACAACAGCACCAGGTTAAGCCAACAATAAAAAAAAAAACACTTTTGCCTTTTTTAATAGTGATGTGAATAACTTGAGCAAAAACATATAGCAAATATTTAAAATTCACAACATAAACCCTGGATTTGGCATGAAATTTACACTCCTGCTTCATGGTTTTAAGGAAGAATAAGGGCTTGGCATTTTGCTTGTAGAGGAACCTTGTGGTCTAATCTTATGTGTGAGCAACAGCTCTTTGAACATGTTTATGTTTCCACATTTCTTTTTTTTTAATTCCCCTGTTACACCCTTTCTGCCTCTTCCTTTTTTTCTTCTTATAGAGTATACCAAAAATATTACTCTGACAAAGTTCGAGGGAAACAATGAATAACAGAAAATCAACTTCACCTAACCTAATAGCCCATCATTGTGAACTTTTTGTCATAGGCTATGTAGCTCTTTACATATGTATTCAAAGGCCTTTGAAGTGTTTTTGGTCAGTCACTCTGCTTGTTTAGATCACTGATTTCAGTAGAGGCCTGAATCACGATGTGTCCCTGTCCATACTGTACACACAGGTTTGTCATTTGCACATGGATCTGCATGCATGCAGAGAATTGGTAATGGCAGCTAAATACAGGGAAGTGGAAAGAAGGAAGATACATTAAAGTCATTACATTATTGACATACATTATACATTATACATTATTGTTAGTTGCAGTATACAAAGTATGAGGTAACTTCCTCCACGACACTGCATAGGATGGAGGAGAGTAAAATAAAATATTAGAATAACCTAAATTTAAAAAAAAAAATCTTTCCTCTTAATTGATTCCATTTATCTGTACTTCTGTGTGAAAAAGTTGTCTTAACTGCAAAAGGGCATGATGGACAGAATAAAAGTTATGTCACAAAAAGTTAAGATTAGATGACCATTACAATGTTTTAATTTTTATTAAATATTAGGGCTGGGCACGTTAACGCGTTATTATCACGTTAACGCATTAATTAATTAACGCCGACAATTATTTTATCGTGCGTTAACGCAGTTTTATTATTATTATTGAAAGTCCGTTGCTCACTGGCTCTGAATACACAAAAACATGGGTGACAGTTGGTGGGATGTACAGGCTTGGGATGGGCGTCATCACGTGTCTCAACCAATGAGAGCATAAGACTGCTGCAGCACACACATGAACCAGAACGTAAAAGAACTGGCAGGGACAGAAAAATGGAGAAAGGTATGAAACTCTTTCATTTTAAATCTCTTCCAGAGGCCCCTGCACAGTAAATCACAGCTGTGTACTTTTTTTTTTTTTTTTGCGCTTGACCACTTCACCTCACTCTAAC
>VUQS01058207.1:0-17423 GCA_015108495.1 Heterochromis multidens | reverse complement strand
GGGGAGGAACTGTATTCATCCTTGGCATTAGTATACAGTAGGTCTAAAATTCTCTCCCCCCTGGTGGGACAGGCCACTTACTATGTGAAGGTTGGAAATGTAGCGTCCAAGGTAACATGGTTGAAGTCACCTGAGATATGAAAGCACTCGGGTGCTGAGTATGTAACCGGGCTATGGCAGAGTGAACGATGTCATATGCAGCTGTGGGGTTAGCAGAGGGAGGAACATAAACAGCCACCAAGATCACCTGGGTAAATTCCCTGGGCAAATAATACGGCCTGAGTCCAACAGCGCACAGTTCAATGTTCGGGCAACAAATCTGCTCTTTGATTGAGATGTGAGCAGGGTTACACCACCGGCTGTTAACAAGAATGGCAAGCCCCCCTCCTTTCTGCTTACCGCTCGTGGAGCTATCCCTGTCGACTCGAACAGTGTGGAAACCTTCAACAGATGCGTTGTCATTGGGAATATCCTGGTTCAGCCATGATTCAGTGAAGCACATCAGGCTACACTCCTGATACTCCCTCTGACTCCGGGCTAGCACCGTTAGCTCGTCCACTATGTTAGACAGTGACCTAACGTTCCCCATTATAATAGACGGGAGACATGGCTTATATCTCCTCCTCTCTTTAAGCCTCCGCTGTCTCACCATCTCCCTCTTTCTCCTCTCCACCTCTGCATCCACGGTGTGTTTTCCTCCAGATTTCAGCCGTTATGTCCGTAGGTCTGGTTGACAAGCCAGCCGGCCTCAGGGCGATCAGCTGATCCCTGGAGTAAACAAAGCGTGCAGTATATAGCTGTTGTGCCATGGTCCCATTCCTTATTGAAAGTAACAGTTCCACGGCAATAAGCAGGACAAAAACTCTCTCAACCAACATGTTTGAAAGAACACTATTTGAAACAAACTAAACACTCTACAAATAATAAGTAAAAGATAAAGAAAGTAAGAAAAAGTTTAAAAGTTCGGGGGAAAAGACAGGAGCAACTGAAACAGGCTGAAACAGGCAGGAGAGACTGGATTTGAGAAACCGTAGCACATATCACTCTGGAAAATAAGAATGATTCAACTAAGTTACCATTCAAAACAGAATCACAGAGTGTAGTGTACGTGCAGTGGGAGTGTAATTTGACAGAAACTACGAATAAGATGAAAAATAGGTAGCAAGGATTACATTTGCAAAAGGACTGACAGAAAGAAAGCAGCTTTAGAGATGTGAGTCATTACAACACGAGTGCATTTAAGCCTAGATAAGTGTGACAGAAGTTTGTGTGAAGAATGCAAGTGAAAGAACTCCAAGAAGACTAGAGGTATGAACATGAAACTCTGGAGCTTTTTTTTATTATTATGTAGGTGAGCAAGGATGCACTGATGCAATCATGATTCTGGATGCAACTTAAAGAAATCAGCCAAAAAATATCTGTTCGACAGAAGTGGATTTTTGAACAGGATAATGATCCAAAGCATGCCAGCAACCTGCTGAAATTATACTGAAAAGAATGCTGAAAGAATACTTTTGATACCCATGGAGGATCGTAGATGCTGTTGTGTGCATATACTGAAAGCTTCACTGAGAATGTAAGTAGGAAAACTTTACCACAGCTATTGCAGAAATGATTCCATGCCCAGATGAAGTCCAATTTTAATAACGACAAACTGCATATTAAAACGCTCTAACTTTGATGAAGCCACAACTGTGTGTTCAAGTACTTTCTCTGTTGTCATTTTTAACTCTATGTCTGTTGTGTTTTTTAATCATTTAAGAGCTAACAAACTTATTTTTCTAGAATATAATATTATTGCTGTTATTTCTTTACAATAAATACCAGTATCTTTAATGTTTTGAAGTGTTTAAATATTTCCTGGAAACACTGTAAATCCTGAGTGGACTAGTGCCATTTTTTTATTTTTAGCATATTTATTTCTATCAAACTCTCTCTGCATATTAACAACCATTAACGGTGTGACTGATGTGACAGAACATCTCATTTACTTATTTTGAGGGATTTTAAGCCTTAAAATGAACTCTTTCATGCAACAGTTTGTGGTATAACTACAGGACTGCTGTTAAAGCAGCTATCTCAATTAACTTGATTTATAAGGAGTACAATGGAACATACACTTTAAGTATTTACAAGTACAAACTATTTAAAAATTAAGAACAACATATATCTTCCTCTCTGTGAAAATGATCTCAAAAAGAGAAGATTCCAACTCTAAAATAAAAACTGTATTTTATCCTTTGTGTCATGCTGTTACTTCCTAGCCTGCATATATGATTCTTTTTCAGGCTTCTCTGTCTGTGAACACTACATCTGGCTGAAGTTTTTCAGGATGAATTGCAGTCAACTATGTGAACGATGCCCACATGTGTATAAATAAGGCCTTGAGTATGACAGAGCAGTGTATTTTAGTTGGAAGTTGTTAGAGAAAAAAGGGTTGCAGTGCTACAAACTTAAAACCGTTTTAAGGTGCTTCTTGATTAGATGCAATCAATCTGTACATTAACATTTCGTGCTAAAGTACACTTTCATTATCATCCACAGGACACTTGTATTATCGTATTTACCTTGCAATTTAAAGCACCTTGAAGCAACCGCTGTTGGGAATTGGTGCTGTATTAATAAACAACCGAAGTGACTTCAATTGAAGTTGTATTGAGTGAAATGGGCGGCTGTGGCTAGGGTGGCAGAGTGGGTCGTTTACTAATCAGAAGTTCAGTGGTTTGATCTTGAGCTCTTCCATCCTGCATGCCAAAGTGTCCTTGGAGAAGACACTGAACTCCAATTGTCCCTGATGCAATAAAGTGTGTGTGGGTGGGTGGGTGGGTAACTATGTACTGTAAAAGCACTTTGAGTGGTCAGTAAAACTAGAAAAGGTCCATATAAATACTAGCCTATTCACTAAATCATACTGGTACAGTTCTTACAACTAATTTTACTATGCAGTCTTTCTTAATGTGACTGCTGTTTTTGTTTGGGTGCACAGATGCAAAACTCATGTGTTATGCAGATGTGTCAAAATTGGCCAGGATATGCCACAGCACTTTTTTGATGTTAAATTCTTTTTTTTACAGCTAGCTTTCATATCCGATGGGTAGTACAAGTCCAGCTCTTCCAAACAGACCTGGGGTCAGATTACCATAACGTAACAGCAATCTGTACATAGCGATATAACATACCTGAGCATGTTGCAAACTGACAATTGAGAAAACACCCTAAGAAACCTTCAAAGAAAATGCCAAAACATCAAGATTCAGATGAATGACGTTCCTTTCCAGCCTGCTGCCACTCCACTAAGTTAATAATAAACCGAGACATTTCTGGCACCACCGGATGAAAAGTACTAAGTGCATGAAGGCTGAGAAAAGCCAGAGGCTAAAAGGCATCCATTTCTTTCTCCTGCTATGAAACATTAAAAGTAAGGTATCATTAACTGCAAGTGCTGATAATTTCATTCACAAATTTAAGAATTGTTAAGGGGTTAGCACCCATCACATTTCTAATGCATTTTTTGAGTTAAGCACGCCAGCTATTATGTTGAGGTTGTTTTATGTTTGCTTTCTTGCTAAAGGCATGGACAGGCACACACAGTGAAGAGGAAGGATGGGAGCTGCCTCTTCTCTCCCTGTTTCTTTCCTCATTCTCTTATTTATAACTGCCCGGAATGTCTGCACTTCTGTCAGTGATGTCATCAGTTACTTTTGCCATGGTAACACAACAAATTCTCCCCTTCATATGGTCAGTACATTCAATCTTTCCCACTTCATTAAAGTCACTCAGTGTGTGTGTGTGTGTGTGTGCGCGAGTAGGTGGTTGTAAGACTGATAACCACCTTTGGATCTGGAGATGAGGGCAGAAAAGGAATGCAGGAGACAGTGAGAACATTTTTGATTTTAGAGTCCCACCTGTTCAAAAGCTGTTGTGAAGCCTCAAGACCTATACACAGCCAAAACAACCAGAAAAAAAAAATAGTTTCAAAAACATATCGGCCTGCCTGCAGTAGGTCTGTGAGTATATGCATCTTGCTGTCATGGCAACACCACAAAATCCTCCTCGGCAGAACAGATAGGAGAAGGTATGCAAGACCACAAGTGTGTTTAAATTTCAAACAAACTCTGCTACTGCCTAAGACACAGTCTGTAACGATGCTGAAGAACTAAAGAGTTACTTTACATGTTACATGGCCTGAATAATAACTATATTCTTTGGTAGTATGTTGTTTGGTATACTCTGTGGTATGGCTCTTCCATTTAACTGGGACAATGTGTGGAACCTATAGATATACCTACAAATAGTAGTGCACAGTATTTATTGCAGCTGAAACTGAAAAGCAAAGTTAATGAAAAGTATTTTGTGCTTATATTATAGTGCAAGTATGATGTAAGGATGCCTTAAAGCAGAAAGCATATCTCAAAAGAGTCAAATATAACTCTTCTCTCTATTTGTTTTTATAAACTATTGCACAAGGCAACACACCATTTGTAATAAAAAGTTTTTTGCAACTAAAGGCAAGTTTAAATTACTATCTGATAAAATTATTTACAGAAAAAAACACATCAAACAAAAAAACTTCACTGGCAAAAAAGACTAATTTCTAATTCACTTTCTCTGTCTACTGTCCCAAGACTTGTACGGCATTGTGATGATTTGTGTTCCAACAATATTCAAACAAACAAAACAAAGGCACTTTTTAAAAAAAAACCAAAAAAAACAGAGTTTAGTTTCACAAGTATGTCCCAGAGCTGCAAAACTCTCCATATGAAGTGTTAAGAGATTTTATTATGTGTGTGGGTTGGAGCAGATGGACTCGTGTAACGGGAATGCTTTTCTCCAACTGCACTCTGCAGTATGTTAAAATATTTCACAGCCACTGGATGTTTTTTTTTTCACTAAGGGTGTGTCTAGAACATTTAGATTTGGGGCCAGATAGGGGCCTGGACAGAAAGGAGAGGAGCCGGTGTTTAATGGATGCGAAATTAGCTTCATTAAAATCTGGGAGTAGGTGACGTATTCTTGCTTCAGTTATAGTGCAGTAATGTGACACATTAGAAAGGACTGGAGAAGGGAAGGAGAAAAGAATTGGTGGCAAAAAAAAAAGCTCTTTGCTATCAATTCTTCAAATGGAAATGTGTTATTTTTACTGAAAGAAAAGCAGAAATTAAACAGAAAAAAAGGCACAAAATCCATTTAGACCGACAGCATGTGTTCATAGCATTAAGAACAGTAACATCTCTATGCCGACGGCTTGATCACAGAGACTTTTCCTGCACCTAGTGCTCTTGAAGCAGCGAAGTGGCGAATGCGCTCTAAAGCCAGCAACAGTTAAATTGAATTTCATGGTGAGACACACTACAGCATTACACTGGGTCCTTTCCAGTTTTTCCACAGCTAAATAATGTTAATAAATGTGGACTCATTGAAAAGTGGATATATAGTTATGCTAAGAGGACTAAGGACAAGATGACTAAAGAGTAAAATTAATAAATAAAAACTCTCTCTCTCTGTTATCTATTAATTATTTACAGCATCTCTCCTTGTTGATGTCTAAAGGAAAGTCATTTACTGTGAGCACTGAGTTCACATCTATTCAAGCTCAAATCCATAGTTTGTCGGCTCCTCCAAGGTATCAAATTCACATACACAGTGACAATAAACTAGCCTGACACTGCACTGAGACAGACCAATCTGTCACTGTCTATTCATTTTTGTTGCGGTTAACTGCTCCAAGGCCACATTTTTAAGTCCTGTAATAGTCTCTTAACTAAAACAACTGTTTATTACCAATATAAAAAAATGTCCTTCAAGACCTGCTCTGCACTTTGTAAAGATTCATGGTAGCCCACTAACTCTTCTTTGCATCTACAAAAAGATGGTAAAAGGACAAAGATGATTTTAAGAGGACTAACAATCCAGTCCTGAACTCTTATCTCTCTGCCTCAGACAGACTGAAGGCCATTATCCAGAAGTCTCTGCAAGTAAATGACCTTTTTTATTCTTTAAAGCCCAGCCTGCAGCAATATTAAATGAATACTACTAAGCTCTCCACTTGATCTTAGCTGGATGTCTCATCCTTCTGTGAAATCAGAGTTAATTAGGAGTAAAATATTTTATATCAACCACATGTGTCTGCCTATTGAGTAGGAGTAGGACACAAGTGGCCAAATTAGTAAGAACAGTAGAGTTCACAGTCAATCGCCTCCATGTATGACTTTTGCTGGTACAGCAGGGCTAAGGAGGTTTATCTACTTTGATGCAATTAACAGTCCAACAGAGTCCAACATGAGACATTAACATTCACATAAATCAGAGACAGATTGTGCAGCAGAGTCTGTCTCTAATTTATCTGTCTCTTAACAAACCACTTTTCTTCTTTTATGCAAATACTACCACTAAATGTCAAGTGACAATAGGGAATCCTGTTGAAAGTAGAAGCCCTCTATGCAACAAATACAACCAGCAGAGTTTTATTTACTTATAAAATCCCATGTACACAATATTATAATGCTCATTTTGTGTCCTAAAGCAAGACCAGCCCAAAACAATGTGCACTGATTATGTGCCTGGTATTTATAGTAAAGGCTTAAGTTAAATACTGTAAAGAACGGTAGTTTTAGTGAAAATAAATAATGAATAACATATGGCTTCCATCGCACAGAACAGAATGTTCTGCTGCAGCTGCACCAGAGGCTGAAGTCTGATCCACTCCACAAACACCACATTCAGTTTCTGGTCACCAACTCATTAATACCAAAAAACTCAATAAAAAGATGCACAGATGCATATACTAATACACACACACACACACACACACACACAGAGCCACTAGCAGTCTGGCTTTTGACATAAAAAGCTAACCTAAAAGTATATTATTATTATTGCCTGCTCGTCTCCACATAGTATTTATTTTTCAATCTACTGCTTTTTTTTTTTTCCAACTACACTGGTGCTGTACCCTGCAGACTTCCAAATCCAGTTTCCACATCTGTCAGAACGCTTATAGTACACAACGCTGCAACTTATTAATGTCTAATCTGCTACTTACTGTACTGATTACTTGGATAATTATAAATGTTAATACCATAAATATTTTAATGACGTACCAAAGGAAAACAAACAAATAAACAACAACAACAACAACTTCTAGCCAAAAGTGATAGTTTACTGTAGTTTAGTGAATTTGTTCCACCAACAGCCCAAAACGAAAAGATGATACATTTCCACTGACTTCAAATAACGAAAAGAAGCAAACACTCACATTTTAAAAGCTGGAGCCAGCACAAACCTTTGGCTTGTTTGATTCACAAGAAGCTCTTATGATTAAGTCTAGCTGATTATTTTCCAATCAGTTGATCTAACTGATTAAATATTTTAGCCCTATGTAACAACTATAAATCCAGAAATCAAATTATATTTGGAGTTTGGAATAATACAAGTATATGGGGATGTATTGTAAATACGTTCACATATATATAACAAATAAGTTGGTAAACAACTTCCCCAGATGAATCAAATTGTTACGTCTGTTACACTTGTTTTTCGGGGTGATGGTTATCACTAACGTTTGGTCAAACTGAGTGAAAGGTCTCCACTGTATATTCATATCCTGTACAGCCTGTTTGGGTTCTTTACTTACAACACATTGGTGGCCAGCGGGATCTCTTCCGCCGTAGGGGCCCTTTCCAAACCGATGTTGGAGCAGTTGACGACGCAGGACTGCTGGGGCCCCAGTACACAGCTGCAGTTAACGGGACAGGGACTGCAACTCTTGCCGTCCCCTTGCGCCGTGGAGCCCCATACCTCCAAGCAGCAGAGCGCCACAAGCAGACTGGAAAAGAAACTAAACCTCGGGAGGCAGACGCCATGTTTTCGCTTGGATAAAGTCTGTCCATTTCCACAAGGCATAGCTCACTCACATCTCATCGCCTCTGATGGTGTAAGTCCTCACAGTCTGGGAAGGAACAAAATGCACGGAACAAAAGCAAAAACACACGCGTCCTCTTTCCACGGCTTTCATGTAAAGACACAAAAACAGAAGAAGGCATTAACTTTTTGACACCGTTAACTGCCTTTATCTTCCCAGCGTTATTTTTCTTCTCGTCGTATCCCCTTCCCCTAAAAATGTAACGGAACCTTTCCACAATCATTTGAGGAGAAAAAAGTTTTGGAGAACTTCCTTTCTCCTCCTCTTTCCACTTCATGCAGTTCTCTCAGCCGCCGCTGAGACCTGGCACATAGCCTAGTTTTTCTTCTCAGTAGATTGAATACAATATTATGCTGATGAACCCTTAAAAAACAGACAAACATTTAAATAAATGTTACTAAATAAAAAAGCAAACAAACTAGAATGTCATTTAATATTACCAGGCAAATAGAGTTTTTTTTTAGCTGCCAATAATCGAAATAGATTCAAATAAACACAGTTTAAACGTTCATGTGTAATCGGGTCTCATAAATTTGTGGTAGTTTTTCTCTGATAACGGTTACTCCTGGTTAGGGGGCCTGGGTAAAAATTAATGGATTTTCGCACTTAATAAACTGATAAAGTAAACAGTCAACTGCAGGTATGGGGTTACAGTATAATTTTTCACTTACCCAACTAGCAATACAGCTTTGATCAGGTTCATACTTTGTTTACAAAAAAGTTGGGGATGCTGTGAAAAATGTAAAGAAAACCAGAATGAACTGATTTAAAGAAAAAACATTTAAACCATTTAAAGCTTACATTTGCTTGAAATTAGTAAAAAGAAAACATGTATAAAATGCTGAAAGTAGGAAATGTTATTGTTTGTTTGTTTGTTGTTTTGTTTTTTGGAGAATATATGTTAATTTTGAATTTGATGCCAGCAAGACACCGTAAAACATTTGAGACAGGGGCAAATAAATGAATAAATAATAAAAAGTCAGTACAATGATTGGGTATAAAAAAGAGCCTTCCAGAGAGTCCTTCAGAAGTAAAGATGTGAAGGAGTTTACACTCGGTGAAAAACTGCATACTAAAACTACATAAACCCCCATACTAAAAATTTAGTATGGGGGTGCATTAGTGCACTTGGCATGGCCAACTTGCACATCTGTGGAAGCCCCATTATTGCCAAATGATGCAGGTTCAGAAGCAACACAAGATGTACAGATGACATGCAGATGACATTTTTTCAGGGATTCGGGAAACAGACACCCTCTCTACTTTTAAAATTAGGCTTAAAACTTTCCTTTTTGATAAAACATATAGTTAGGGCTGTATCAAGTTTCCCTGAATTGTCCCTTAGTTACGCTGCAATAGGCCTAGGCTGTTGGGGTTTCCCATGAGGCACTAAACGTTTCTCCTTCTCTCATCTCTTTTCACTCCCAGTGTGTTTATACACTACTGTGCATTTAATCATGAGTGGTTATTAATCTCTGGCTCTCCTCCACAGTGTGTCTTTTGTCCTGTCTTCCTCCCCTCACCCCCAACTGGTCGCGGCATATGGCTGCCCCTCCCTGAGCCTGGTTCTGCTGGAGGTTTCTTCCTGTTAAAAGGGAGTTTTTTGCACCCACTGTCACCAAGTACTTGCTCATATGGGGTCATCTGATTGTTGGTGTTTTCTCTGTATTATTGTAGGGTCTTTACCTTACAATATAAAGTGCCTTGAGGCAACTGTTGTTGTGATTTGGCGCTATATAAATAAAACTGAATTGAGTTGAATTACATTGTACTCAGCTTTCCAGCTTCTTCTGAAAACAAGGTAGTGATAACAACCAAAAATTGAATATGTGCAATAAAAAAAACACAAGATAAAATCATAAATAATAAACAGCATAAAACTGGGTGATTTTTTTCGTTACTATAAGTCAAGAAGGAGCCAGAGATGAAAATATATTTGTGGTTCTTTTGACCAAGGTGGGCATACAAAACAGTTTTTTAAAAGGTAAAAATTAAAAAAGAAATCACAGCATGAAATATGTGATTTTGGTTGGATGAAAAATAATAACTATGAAGCAGTCACTCAGTATTTTTTTACCTTGAGGTAGTGATATGACTGTTGCAAAGCCTTCTTCATTCACAGAGATGTGAAATTTTTCCATCTTGCTGAAGTTTAAAAATGAAACTGCTCTGCTGGTTTCATTGTAAAATGACAAATGTATCACTTTCTATTTTTCATATTTCTCTTCTCTCACACTCTGCAGTATTTCCTGAAGCATTGGATGGCACGTGTTAGAGGTGTTTCTTGGGTATTTGATTTGGCCAGAGCCTACACATCCTCCCTGCAGGCATCTGGTGCTCTGTACAAAGAAGAGCCCCACAATAACTCGCATACTTTCTTATTCTCATGAGTCTTTGGCAGTTTTTCACTGTAGAGCTTATATTTGAGAGACAAAATATGTGTGAGTGAAAGAGAGGTTGTACTGAATATTTTAGGTAAGTTAATAACAACAATAAAGGTTTATGTATAAAAATCTATACGTAAACCTTTCAAAACATAGTCTTTGACAGATAAGTAAAAATCAGAATAATCAGAAGGTAAATTCAAGCAGAAAGCCAAATATTAAAGTCAAACAAAACAAGATAAGGGAAAGCTGAGACAGAGTTAAAAAAAAGAAAAGAAAAAGGAATGCACAAGGCAAAGCACAAATTGGTAAATAATAAATACCAAAAAGAATAAAAGCAGTAATTACAGAAACAATAAACAAGAGGACAAAAGCAATAAACAGACAGCATCACATAAAAATCTGATTTCAGAAGTGATTTCAGAAGGAATTCACTGATTCTGAGAGCCTTATCTCCTCAGGCAGGTCATTCCAGAGTCAAGCCTGAGGATCTAAGGCTGCAAAGTGGTTCATGTGGGGTCAACATTTTTGCTATGTAGCTTGAGGCCAGATCCAAACATGCTTTAAAAGTGATTAGTAGAATCTCAAAATCAAACATACATGGAGCCAGTGGAGAGAAGTCAGGAATGGGGTGATGTGATGCTAACAGTGACTTTTCAACCCAAAAAAGTGCAAAAAAGTTGGGACGCAGTGTAAAAATGTAAATAAAGACAGAATGCAATGATTTGCAGATTTCGTAAACCCATATTTTATTCACAGTAGAACAGAAAATATATGAAATGTTTAAACTACGAAAATGTAAAATTTTAGAAAAAATGTTGGCTTAATTTGAATTTGATGGCAGCAACAAAAACAATAAAAAAAAAAAAGTTTAAAAAAAAAAGCTGGGACAGTGCCATGTTTATCACTGTGTAGTAGCTCCTCCTCTCTTTTAACAACAGTCTGTAAACATCTGGGAACTGAGGAGACCAGATGCTGAACTTTTGGGAGAGGAATGCTATCCCATTCTTGTCTGATACAGGGTTCTAGTTGTTCAGCAGTCCTGGGTCTTTGTCATATTTTTGGTTTAATGACGTGCTAATTGTTTTCAGTTGGTGAAATGTCTGGACTGCAGGCAGGCCAGTTCAGCACCCGGACTTTTCTACTACTAAGCCAGGTTTAGCATTGTTTTGCTGAAATATGAAAGGCCTTTCCTAAGACATTAAAAGACATTATCTGGATGGGAGCATATATTGCTCTAAACCTGTAAATACCTTTCAGCATTGATGGTGCCTTTCCAGATGTGCAAGCTGCCCATTCCATAGGCACTAGTGCGCCCCCATACCCTCTAAGATGCAGGCCTTTGAACTTTGTGCTGATAACAAGCCAGATGGTCCGTCTCCTCTTTAGGAGATGCAGCATCCATGTTTTCCAGAATGCAGTGATTTCCATGACAGAATCATGCCAGTTTTTAATGCAGTGCTGCCTTTTTACATTAAGGAACATTATTCTGAAATTGTTCCACAATGTGTTGACGCAGTTTATTGCAGACTGGTGATCTTCTGCCCATCTTTACTTCTGAGAAACTCTGCCTCTCTAAAATGCTCTTTTTATACCCAGTCATGTTACTGACCTGTTGCTAATTAACCTAATTAGAAAATGTTCCTTTAGCTGTTTCTTTTTAGTACTGCTTACTATTCCAGCCTTTTGTTGACCCCATCCCAACTTTTTTCAGACGTGTTGCTGCCATCCAATATTTTTCTTGAAATAGTAAAACGTCTGACCCATTCCCTCACAATGCACACATACTGGCACAAATAAAAGCAGGTGTATTCATAGAACCATTTTGACGAGACCCTCAAAGATCCGAAAATATGAATTAATTCAAGGCATGGCAGCTTTACACAGAACATTAAAAACAAAGAGGTTATTAAAAAGGTTGCATGTAAAACCAAAAAGAAATTAATTTAGAAAACAATTTAGATTTAAAAAAAATAAAACTGAACTGAAATATATGTTGCAAGTTGGCCCAAATTGAACAAATGAACTGTAGTTGAGAAAGCAATCAGTCAAAGGCAATGGAGAACAGCATAGCTGTTATTATATCTTAAAGCATTTAGAGCTGGACACACCTGGAAAGTTGTTTCCAAATGGGTCTAACAATTAAAAAAAAAAAGATATAGATGTTCACAGACATAACAAAGAAATGCATACTGAATATTTATAGCGCTTTTACATTGTGTCTATTTTTTCATATTTTGAAAACTAAAATGTTCACAATTTCCAAAAATTTTTAGAGGTGGTAACTTTATCTATTACTGTGTGTCCTGTGGAGTGGAACGTTTAACTTTAGAAGGACAGTTATTTCTTATTTTTAGCTGACAGGTTTAAAACTGGTGCTTTAGAGACCTCCTCATCAGAGAATCATTCTTATCTTGAGCCACAGCTCTAGGCTCTTGATCCCTAGGCATAGCTCAAGTACAGCTTTGCTGGAACGAAAGCAAAAAAAAAACCAAAAAACTTTTCAGACAATTTTATATTTTACTATGAACAGAAACAAGAATGGAGGGCTATAACACATGGGTCAAGACATTTCAATGTCAAATGCGTGACATATGATTGCAGTTAAAGTCTCAGTGGGAGTAAAAGCTTAAAACCCCCATCTTGAATTTCTGATGCACCAATACACCTCCCAGGGAACAAACAAAAACAAATAAAAAACCAAAAACCCAGAGATTTGTATTATGTTCAAGTTAATAAACCTTGGTTAAATGTGATCAGTTAATCTGTGCTGCATATGTTATTATACACTCACCTTTGTTAGATACATCTATTCAACTCCTTGTTAATGTCAATATCTAATCAGCCAATCACATGACAACAACTCAATGCATTTAGGCATGACCTGTTGAAGTTCAAACTAAGCATCAGAATGGGGACGAGAGGGGTTTTAAGTGATTTTGAACGTGGCATGGTTGTTGGTGCCAGACAGGCTGGTCTGAGTATTTCAGAAGCTGCTGATTTACTGGGATTTTCCTGCACAACCAACTTCAGGGTTTAGAGAGAAAGGTCTGAAAAACAGAAAATATCCAGTGAGTGGCAGTTCTTTGGGTGAAAATGCCTTGTTGATGCCAGAGTTCAGACTGCTTTGAGCTGATAGGAACACAACAGTAACTTAATAGTACTGATGTATATGTAATGAAGATTCAGTGTCTTAGTTTAGCTTGTTGCCATTAGTTTAGAACATCTGAGTCTCTGTTATTGAGTTAATATGAGCAAGAGTTTATTGAACATAGTTAGCTGTTTTGTGTTTGTTTACTTTTGATATCTGAAATTTTTAAGATCCACTCAATTTGATATTATTATCACTATCCAAAAATGAGTTAATATCCCTTTGTTGTTAAATAACTAATACTTTATATGGATTTTATGCTTGGAAACAGACAAAACAAATTTCACCAAATTAACTGACAGTTTCTTAGTTTCCCCCTTTTATATCATAGAAAATTAGATATTTCTTTCCTGTAAACTTGTATGCATCTAAATATTTTAGTTATTTGCTGGAATACTATAATAAAACTCATTAAACAGAGTGTCATCTAAGTTTGTCAAATTAAAAAGTTGGTGTGATGACAAGACAAAGTTATTACAGTTTCTTCAGTTTCTGAGGGAGACATAAATACATGTGACATATTTATATTTAATATGGCAACATACCCATTAGTTTTCAAAACATTTCCACAAATGTGATGCCATGATGAAGCTAAAGGAAAAAAAAATTCAGGGGCTGCCAAAGTCCCAATTAGGCACCAAGATGCTCTGTACAAAATGTAATGGCAATATTCATTAATTGTGTATTTTAATCCTTGGACCCCACATAGTTGGTCTTGATTTGCACTCTCTGCTGACCATACTGGCTCATCGAGACAGCCTGCTGAAGCAGTTGGTCTAAATGTATCAAATGTAATATTTTGTGTTTGTCTGGCCCGGACTGGACCAGTCTGGGCTGGGTGAAGGTAAAATAAGCTTGGCTCCTGTTTGGTTATGGGGAGGGTCCTTCAGCCTGGCCAGGAAAACAGCACTTACTGAGGCCTCTGTCTGTGTTTTTGTAGGCCTACAGGAAGAGAGGGGAAGTAGGGGGCTACAGAAGGAGAGAGTGAGAGAGGTCTGGAGATGGTGACGGAGATGGAAGCGCATAACAGGGAGAAATAGAAGAGTTGTTACTTAAAGCCCAAAGTACAGGAAGCTGAAGATGTGACAAAAAAGATGAAAGTGATAGAAAACTAGAAGCGGTATGAAGACAAACATGAGAAAAAAACCAAAACAAAACAATGAAAAGTTGCCTGTCTTCATAATCTTTACATCTTTTAGGAGACATACAGTAGCTGCAAAATAGCACTTATTTGAGTGACAGTATGTTCATAGCATATAATATAAATAAGTGTATGACTGATTTGAGAAGGATTGACTTTAATTGCTTTAAATTCTACATATAAAATACTATATTTATTATTATTTTTAACAAAGTTACATAAATTCCACCTGACAGCTTACACTAATAATTACTCACTGGACACATGACAATTCAATTCAATTCCCAGCAAACAAAGACTAAAGACAAAAGTTGTTTGAACTTTTTGGATTTGATTGTTTATGCGATATCACTATTGCTACTATCACTATACCAATACATGCCTTTTATGATCAGCACAACACTATCTATCTCTTTAATGTTTAGAGGAAATTTCTTCAAATTTGGAAGAAACATTCAGTTCTCACATCTGTCCAATTTTTGTGCAAGCAATATCTGGGGATAATTTAATTACATCCACTTGGATTCAATGATGAACTTATTAGGGTCTGGTGGTCAAAAGTCAGTATGACCTCACAATAACACGTTTCAGCCATAACTCAAGAACTCCTATGTTAAATAAAACTAACTTTCTGAAAAATCTAGACTAAATCACAATATTTTATATCCAAAAGTTCAAAGGTCAGGTCATGACTTAAATGGTTTGCAGAAGCATACAACAAGGGTGCAGTTATTGTAGTTTTGATATGTAAATACCAAATTTGAAGTGCATGAGAAAAATCTATCTGCAATTTGTAAGTGAGAAAGATTTGTCAGTAGTAGTGGAATCCACATTTGTGAAATGAATTTTATGAAGTCTTTAGTGGATTCTGGTTCTCATAAAAAAGGGTGACAGACTACTATTCTGCTATTTAATAGATAAATTTGTATTCTTTACTCCTGTTTGAATCCACTCTTATGAGACAAAACATAAGAGAAACTAAGTTGATATGTGACTTGGTAGCAGACTGGTAGGTAAGAAAGAGAGAGACAGAATGAAGTGGCAGCAACAGCTTTATATTCTGGTAACACGGGGTCCACGTGTTCCCACTTGACACTGACGAGCTCCACCCCACCCACCAGCAACTTGGAATACATGCAGAGCAAAAAATTGTGTTACAGGGCAGGGGTTTTGTATGTAAAGGACTTTTATCTGAGGTATCAGTCAGAATTGTAAGTCCTCAAATTATGCGGGAAAATACTCAGCATATTTCAGCACATATTAACAAAAATGTTCTTTGAGCAATGAACTGATGAAAAAAAAATTCCTTCTAGGCCTTTTATACGCACAAACATTCTTCTGGGACATTTTCGTATTTTTTTCTAGTGAGAGTGAAACATGAAGAAAGACATTCAATCTCATTCAGCTTTGTGATAATGTATAGGTATTATTGTGTACCGAGGCCAAATAAGAGGCAGTAGTGCTCTCTGTTGGACTTTATGGCCACAGGAAAATGCCTTACCTTCAATGATAAGCTGCAAGGCCACTTTGGACTCGATCAAAACAGTGATCACGCACCACTAAAATCCAGCCATGACAAACAAGACTCAAATAAATACTCACTTGGCAAGAGCTCAGAGAGCTCATAGTGCTGCCTAGGCCATCCAATCATCTAAACAATATTATTATTTGATGTCATAGTGTGTATATAGTTTAATTATGGCAAATGTTTTAAGGAATTTCACTGCTCCTGTATTCAAAGGACACAACATGATAGACGGCCAAGGTCAAATATTAGAAACACTTTTCAGGCTGATCACGGCAAGTTTAGAAAGGGAAAAGAAAAGTCTATTATATCACAATTTTTTCTTGGTTGTATTTTTTCTTAAGAAAGAGCTAACCTGAAGGACAAGGAAAGTGAGAGAACAGAAAGAAGCATGAGACACTGTCTCCTTTGCCACAGTAATTAACACCTAGCTCTGACTCTCCCTGTATAGTTCTTCACACTGTGGTGTGCTTTAATGAGGACACACTTCTTTGTTCTGTCAAGGAATCAGCTTCTTCCTTCTCGCGTCCCTGGTTTTGCTATCCACTGCAATAATAGTCAATTTTCTTTGACTAAGCATTGAGGATACTTGGTGGTGGGCTGCTGATACTTAGATGTCAAAATGTCAGCTCATGTGTCGGTGAGGAGCTGTAGATCAGGTGGTTGAGTAAGTTTGACTTGAATCATAGGATTCAATGCCAAGATTTTCCTGTTTCACGGGTACATTTAAAAGCCATTGTACTCCAGGAAATTAAAGAAGGTAAATGAAGGGAACTTTTTAATTCTTGTTTTTCTATTTTTTATTCTTGTTATTCTTGTTTTGTACAAACTTTACGGGCTACAAGGATTCAAAATGTCCATAATTTGACGTATAACGCCATTTTAGATATAACATACAGTGGGGCAAAAAAGTATTTAGTCAGCCACCAATTGCGCAAGTTCTTCCACTTAAAAAGATGAGAGAGGCCTGTAATTTTCATCATAGGTATACCTCAACTATGAGAGACAAAATGAGAAAAAAAAATCCAGAAAATCACAGTCTGATTTTTAAAGAATTTATTTGCAAATTATGGTGGAAAATAAGTATTTGGTCAGTAACAAAAGTTCATCTCAATACTTTGTTATATACCCTTTGTTGGCAATGACAGAGGCCAAACGTTTTCTGTAAGTCTTCACAAGGTTTTCACACACTGTTGCTGGTATTTTGGCCCATTCCTCCATGCAGATCTCCTCTAGAGCAGTGATGTTTTGGGGCTGTCGCTGGGCAACAAGGACTTTCAACTCCCTCCAAAGATTTTCTA
>VUQS01058203.1:0-17706 GCA_015108495.1 Heterochromis multidens | reverse complement strand
TGTGATGTGGTGATCTCACTGGTGATCATGGTGGTGGTGTTCATCGTAAAGGAGCTAAATGATAGATTCAAATCCAAGCTGCCTGTGCCCATCCCGATAGAGGTTATCATGGTGAGCAACACCTCGCAACTTCTGAAATGTTTCCATATCCTGAGGCTTTGAAGGCTTGTTGGTTACATAAACAGTAACATTTACAACACTGATTTTGGCTGTTCATTTTAATGACTGTACTTAGCAGGTGAGTAACAATCATTAAAATGATTTATGTTCATTTATGGGTCTGAATAGGATTTCATTGAGAGATACTGCTCACATTGTTTACACCAGCAGTGAATATATGGGTCATTCCATCTGAAATCAATAAATTTGTAGAACATTTTCTGCTCAACCATCTCTGATTTGCATAACATTTTTATAGTCCAAAGTTTGAACACATATAATGAGTGCTGTAAAATTTTAGCTTCATATATCAAATACATTTCAAAATACATTTCAAAATATATTTTTTGGAAAAATGGTCTGTCATATTGCAAAAAGACAACTAGTGACAATTTTTAAATGGTATATACTTACTATAAAAAAAAGCATGTTGAATACTTTTCAACATGAAAGTCTTAGTCACAAAAATGAAGATGATGAAAATGCTATTTTCATTCAACCTTCATGCTAGATTGAGCAAATATGACAAGTTGTACCACGAAAACAAAAATATCAGTAGATAGTCTAATTGGAAAAGAACAAAAGTCTGTTTCCAGATGGTACTCTAATTATAACTCAGAAAATAATTTTGTTAAATATGTGCGTATTTTTCATTTTCGAGACCCGGGTCACATCTAAAATCATCAAATTTTTAGAACATTTTCTGTTAAACCATTGCCAATTTGTGTAAAAAATGTTATGGTTTAAAATGTGGACATATAAAGATTACAGTAAAGTTTTAGCTTTATATGTCAAATACTTTTCAAGACATGTTTTTTTTTTTTTTTTAAGAGGTCAGTCTCAATTTATATATATCTATGTATCTATAATTGAGAAAATAATTTTGTTAAATATACGCATGTTTGTCATTTTCAAGACCTACTCTACCTACCATTTCGAGACCTACTGCCCTGGAGGAGTCTGATACTTCAGGTTAAGTTTAAAATATACTAAGAGGTATTAAAAATGCAACAATGTAGCTTTTTCATATAGATATTATCATTTTTGCAGCATTAATTCCAGCAGTCAACGTGCTTATTGCCTGATCCCTGCTTGCCTGTAGCAGCTGTGGCATTAGGGTTAGAGTTGGAAAAGGGAGTTAGGGATTGGGTTTGGGAGTTAGAGGTTAGTATTAGGGGTTTAGGGTTAGCATCTTACATCATACTACAGATTGCACGCTAACTTGGTCTTGCAAGACTACTTACATGAAATGAGCTACAAATTTTTTATGGTAGGTAGGGAGTAGGTGTTGAAAATGAAAAATACGCACATATTTAGCAAAATTATTTTCCAAATTATAATTAGAGTACCATCTGAAAATTCCAGAATTTTGTTCTATTCCGATTAGACTATCTACTGATGTTTTTGTTTTTGTGGTACAACTTGTCATATTTGCTCAATCCAGCATGAAGGTTGAATGAAAATAGCATTTTCTTAATTTTTGTGACCAAGAATTTCATGTTTAAAGGTATTCTGTGTTTTATTTTTCCTTCACTGTGAAATATAACTCTATACTATTCAGAAATTGTCAGAAAGTTTTTTTTTATTATTAGTGTTTTCTCAAATAGGGAACTGCTTGAATTTCTTTTCATATTTTAATTAGCCAGTATTCAGAGGATTCTCAGATCCTGATTCATTTTTATGGTAAGAAAGACCAGTGGAAATGTCAGGCTTTTATCTTTAATAGTTTTTGAGATATTCATGTTTAAACACTGCCCCAGATTTCAATGTGCGAAACAAAGGGCCTGAAAGTGGGTTGATGTACCATTTTTCCAGAAAATATAGATTTGATAAGTAAGTAAGTAATAAGTATTTGATATATGAAGATAAAATTACACAGCAATCATTATATATGTTCAAACTTTGGACCATTAAAATTTTTATGCAAACTGGAGACATTCGAGCAAAAGATCCATGTTGATTTGAGATGGAATGACCTATATGCGCTCACTTTTTTTCCAGCTGTCATTAATCATTTGTCATTGCTTTCACAGACTGTTATTGTATGTGGAGTTTCATATGCATTCGATTTTAAGACGAGATATGGCATTGAAGTCGTTGGCTATATTCCAAAAGGGTAAGAATAGACCAAGACAGACCAACACTGTGTAGATTGTGTTATGTTTGCTGTAGAAGTCAGTGCATCCTGACAAAATCCTGTTACCTCTGCACCTGATATCATGCATCACATCAGTCTATATCAAGAGTAGGAAATAATGCTTTTTTATACTGTGAGGGAGCTAGCCTTTTCAATAAAGATAAAGCATAAGTAAACCATTTTTTAAATTTTTATTTAGCAGTAGCAGATAGCTGTTTTCAGTGAAAAACTCTACCTCTCCTGCAATATTATACAGTTTTTTAATATAAATATATCTTGAAAGTGTACATGAGCAAGCAGTTTTGTATCTTTATATGGTGATTAAAAAAAACTCATTTAAACTTAAACTTGCTTTTAGGTATCTTTTTGTTTTGAAAGGTGTTCTATAAATAAAAATTTACTTTAGTTTACTATAATATGGAGTGTTAGATTCACAGTTTGTTTCCAGTTCATTTTAAATGTATCAAAAACTCAGTTAATGCAGATTTAATTACTAAAACTCTACTGAGATTGCTAAAATGGAGAACTAGAAAGGCAGTCAGAGAGAGAAGGGAAACCAGTTCTAGAACAAATTGTAGTCCTAACATGCAACACACACTTTACACACTTCATGTCTGTTTGTGCTTTGGCAAAACTTCTGAATTGTTTGGTATGCCACCTATATTTTGAAACAAGTCTGTACAGTGACTAAAATAATATGAAACACTGGAAATTATTATTTAAACTTTAGCCAAGAGTCCAAAATATTAGGCTAACGGTGCAGCGTATGACTTTGATAGTTCCAGGTTGTCTTCTTTACCAATGCTTCACCTGACCACCAAGTTGTCCATGTTTAGACACACACTATACATTAATCTGACAAACTTGTACTGTTTCAGGTATGAGGCCCCGATGGCCCCAAACCTGCAGATTTTCCAAGAGACAGCAGTAGAAGTATTTCCTATGGCCATAGTGGGTTTTGCTGTGGCTTTCTCTGTGGCAAAGGTTTATTCTGTAAAACATGATTACACCATAGATGGAAACCAGGTGGGTAACAACACTGTAACATTTAAGTTTAAAGCTACAAGTTAAGTCAGTACCTTTGTTTGATTTTTATACTGAGTTGTGTTTTTTACTCTGTGACCTGGCTATAGGAGCTGATAGCCTTTGGGGTGAGCAACATCTTCGGAGCTTCCTTCAAGTCTTTTGCAGCGAGTACAGCTCTTTCTAGGAGTGCAGTTCAGGAGAGCACAGGTGGCAAAACTCAGGTAAACTAATATTACTGATGCCTTATTATTTCATCCATCCATCCATTTAAGTAACACTTAACACATACAAAATGTGAGTACTTAGTGAAGAATGAGGGAAGAACCTCAGAGGATCAGAGACAACCTGATAATATCTGTGAAAAAGCATGTATTTTTGTCTCTCTAGCTGGAAACTGAATCACACAGTTTTAACTCTGGTGTATGGGGCAACATTCCCACCCAGGTGCACCAGTCGTACATGAGGCATCAGTGGTTTGTCTGCCAGAGATGGAGTAGGCTACAGCTGTAGCTTTAGTGAAAGTGTATATGTAATTATTCTTACTGCTAGAAAGGGGTAACAAAGGTACATTTTCAACACATTACATAGGTAGATAACTGTGAATTTTTCCCAGATAACTTACAATGCATTTAAAATGTATTAGAAAGGGATTATTGATGACTAGAATGACCAAAAGCAATAAGTACTCCAAGCTAAACCAGTTTCAGTTCATATGGGCAGCAGACTGTAAATTTTAGCATGATATCCTTTATTCTGTTTTTTAGTAACTTATGATTATCTACCTGATGTTCATTTTCTACAGGAGCTACTTTTTAACGACTGAATATGTTGTAGTCTGTGGGAAAATGCAGACTTAATGTTGAGTTAAGAACCCAAAAGCAGACGCAGAGCAGGCACAGGTGAACTTAAAGTGAGCCATTTATTAACAGGCGGAACACTAGGGAAAATATAATATACACAACTAAGGACCAAGAACAGAAATAATACACTAAGGGAAAAAGATACATGAATATAAATCCAAAGAAAACCAAGAATCACAAATTTATGTGAAGAAAACTAGAAAGTCTAAAAAATTCAAAATCACTGGGTAACAGATGCAGGATCCTGACAGAATAATTGCCAGGTCTTCCCTGACTCCTTCATAATAGTTCCTCAGTGACTACTCACCTTTTTGTACACTTACACAAACATTTTTTAGGAAACAGAAAGCAAAGTATTCCATTTCTGTCCAAGAGTTAGACTTACTCATTGAGACATTTAACTTTGTAAACCCATAAACCCATGATATTGTGCTTTTTTAAATTTTATACAACAAAAGTATAACATAATAATAATAATAAGCAGGTGTTAGGGTAAGTAAAGGTTTTACCGTCTAATAGAGGCACTATATTTCATAATAATAGGTGTGCAGGGTAACATTTCAAATATGATACATGCTATCAATTTACAAAATATTTGCATTTTATATATTAAACTAACAATATATATACATCCTCACAGGTGAGGAGGGTTACCTTTAGTAGTCATTTAAACCTTTGTGTGTTAACTTCAGAATCAATTCAATTCAATTCAATTCAATTTTATTTATATAGCGCCAAATCACAACAAAAGTCGCATCAAGGCGCTTTATATTGTAGGGTAAAGACCCTTCAATAATACAGAGAAACCCCAACAATCAAACGACCCCCTATCAGAATACTTTATTAATCCCTGAGGAAATTATGTGGTCACAGTTGTTCCAGGACAGTAAGAAAGTAATTAACAAGTTAAAATACCAATATTAAATAATACAATATATGACAAAATTGCAAAATATTTCAAATGGCTCTAATAATACAAATAACTCTAATATATAAATATCCCAATATATTACACAAAATTAACTATAGATAAAGTTGAATTGAGGTGCCCCTCTTATCATACTGCCTTTATTATATTAAGGGTGTACAGTTCTGGTAGTGCAATCCTCTCAGTTCTGCCTGCCTTCCCTCTTTTTGTTACCATCCAACTACATTTCTCCAGTTTGAATGATATTCCAATGTCATTGCTGTAGATCATTTATTCCTGGCATACAGCTTGATGTCATCCATGTAGAGAAGGTGGCTGACGTTTGCTCCATTTCATAGTTGATATCCGTAACCAGTCTTGTTAATGATCTGGCTAAGGCGGTGCAGGCCTATGCAGAACAGCAGTGGGGACAGAGCATCACCTTGGTAAATCCTGCACTTGATGGTGACTTGTGCAATTGGCTTGACAGGTTGGTCAGTCTGATCTTACAGGCTTGAGTGACTGCTCCATCTACCAGTAGCTGGTGTTTTGCTTCTCTGTTGGTTTCTCCTTTCTGGGCCCCGCTCATGTATTGCCATGTGCCTCTTTATCTTAGCCTTGAGTACTCCGGGAGAGTAGAAAAGCGCTATATAAGAATCAGTCCATTTACCATTTACCATTTAGCCGCTATGATGCCTGACAGGAGCTTCCAGGTTGTGCTGAGGCAGTTTATTGGCCGGTAGTTGGATGGAACTAGTCCCTTGTGGGGATCCTTGGAGATCAGGACTGTCCAACCGTCAATTAGCCATTCTGGGTGTGTCTCATCCATTAGCAGCTGGTTCATTTGTGCTGCCAGGTGCTAATGGAGTGCAGTTAGCTTCTTTAGGCAGTAGGTGTGGATCATGTCAGGGGCTGGGGCTGTCCAACTCTTCATATTTGAGACTCTTTCTTCGATGTTTGCCATTGTGATGGTTACTGGATCCTGTTCACTGAGGTTGCTGTGGCCTGCTCTTAGATCCACTAGCCACTGAGCACTGTTGTTATATGTGGCATCCTTCTCCCATATGCTCTTCATAATACATAATTTCCTCTGGGATTAATAAAGTATTCTGATTATGATTCTTCCAGTAATGCTTGGTCTACAGCCTTGGTGGGGTTGTTCTCATATTGTTTCCCTGCCACTGAGAGAACATCTTGGATGGTTCAGTGGAGAACATCTGGTTTGTTCTCCTGACTTCTATATATCTCTGGTATACGTCTTCAAGCGGTTAGCCAAGGCTGTGAGTCTTTGCTCGGCAGTTTCTAAAGCCTCAGGTATGGACAGCTTGTTGTACTTCTTAGGCACCCCTCTCTTCATCACACCTTTCTGTAGCTCTGATAGTTGGCTAACTTCCCTCCGTGCTGCCTTGATCATGGCCTCTCATGCAGGTACACTTTGCTCCGCCCCCTCCTCCAATGCAGTGAAGAAAGTGGAGCAACATGTAGAGGTACTTTACAGCTGTAAATGAAAACACTGTAAAACAATGATGCATGTTGGAAGGAAATTCTCTACTGTGGCAACACCACCAACTTATATAAAGACATGAAAGACCATGAAAAGGAAAAAGATTTTTCCTGGAGTAAGCAGCAAAAGAAACGAAGAGAGGAGGGAGGAAATCCCTCAGACAGACCCAGACTCCCAGCACAGAGACAGAGCCCACTGTCACAGTCCTTTCAAAGAGGCAAGAATAACCAGGTAGCTCATATAGTGGTGAAAGTAATGTTTCAGTCATGACTAATGTTGGTTTTTCAGCATTAGTTAAGTGCTATTGGTCATCATAGTTGTTACTTTAACAGACTGATTACCTATAGACTATATTCAGACATTCAAATAATATATTCAGTCCACTGAACTGTGTTAAATACATTTTTTTATTGGAACTGAAAAAAAAATGCCTCAGACATGAACTTTGAATATATTATGTCTGAATATAATAATCTTTTTTTTGTTGACTGTCAAGTCTATTTCATTTATATAGCACATTTAAAACAGAAGTTGACCCAAAGTGCTTTAAAGACAGACACATTTACATTCCAGGTCTCCAAAAAAACCCAGTTTCAAAATACACGAACAGCTAAAAGGTGTGTTTTATTGTGTTAACTAATTATTGTGGAAAATAAAAATCATAGTGATTTAATAGTCATTAAAATGTGTTCAGAATTTGCAAATTGATGATGATTAATCTCATAAATCATGACACACTGCTCTCCCATATATAAGCTGCCTTTGTTAGTTAAAGGTATTGGTATCTGTATCAGCAGTACTGGCCCTGTATTTACTTGGTATGGGATAGATACCAAAATTTGCAGCATTGCACATCAATAAGGTTTATGGATGTAGTGAAGGAGGACATGCAGAGGGCTGGTGTTACAGAAGAGGACAGAATAGATAGGGTGAGATGGAGGGGGATCCGCTGTGGCAACCGAAGAAGAAGAAAAAGATGATGATGAGCTTCCATAAACAAATTACCTTCCGATCGTTTCCAGTCGGAACTATTTTGGTAGTGCACCGGAGGAGTGGAGGGGTACCCATAGGACCGGCACAGATAAACAGCTGCATCCGGTTGCACTCATTCCCTGACATTAGCTGCTGAAGATGGGCTTCTTTCCCGCTACCCTACCTCACAGTTTAAACCTCACTACGTGACTCGCGTTAATTTACGTACGTTACAGAATGTTTAGAAATGGCCATTTCATAAAAAAAAAAAAAAAAAATGTTTAAAAAGATAAGCTAGGGAAACAAACTGAACAGCGCTGGTGTCAAAACTACCCAGTGAGTTTTATTAAGTAGTTTTACGTTTTGTTGTGTACCATGGTGCCTTTAAAGCGAAGAAAAATCGTCCCTTCGGATACTGGAAATACTGGGAGTGACTGCTGTAGAGATAAAGTACCAAACAAGTTCCCTCAAGTTGTTTTGTTCCTGTTGGAAAGAAAAATGGGAGCCAGCCGAAGAGCTTTCCTCTCTCAGCTCGGACGAAAGAAAGGTTTTCAGGTGGAGGAACTGTTCAGGTAAGAAGTCACAAATTCACTGATAGAAATGCTTAAGAATAAATATGAGGTGGTAGCAAACCCTGCTTAGTCATCTTCACAGTGTCCAAACTCCATGAGTTATTCTGCTGTTGAACGTTGTCCCTCCACAGTGAAAGTGTCACACATGTTATTTCTGAGAATAACTGTGGCACTGAGGTCAGGACGTGGCTGGAGTCTCAGGGAGGAGGTCAGGGCCTAGCAGTTCAGCTCCTGGACATCAGCTGGTACACAGAGAGCATGCGTGCAGGCCATCCTGTGGAGATAACAGATAGACATAAACTACAGGTACATTTTTATTTTACACATGCAGTATATAAACCCTTGGAGTAAAAAGATTATTCACTGAATGTGAATACATATTATCAAGCAGTTTATAGTAGGAGTAACCTTTAGAGCAACTCTCTGATGATAAAGTGATGAATCACAAATGCATTCATGAAGTTTTTGGAACATATTTTTTGTGCACTTTTGTGTTAGACCTATTTTAAAGTGCTTTGACTTGTCATTAGGGAGTAATAGCACAATGGAGTGGCTGTACAATGACACCATCAGCCTCTATACTGGTTTGTTTGTCTATTGACACTAAATTGCTAAAAATAGCGTTTTGTTTCATTGATCTGCGATCAGTAACCATAAGGTCAAAGTGCAAATATTTCAAAAATTTTGCAGATTCATTAAAAATTGGAGACTAAACAAATTTTCAGACTTTTTGCTGTGGCTCAAAATTGTTTTGGTTCATCTTTTTCCTTTGTTAATTGTTCATCATTGGCAGAGTCCACCTGTAGAAGACTTTAGAAACTCTCACATCTATTTTTCTGTAAGGTTCTACTATTTTACATTGTATGTCAGAACAAAAAGCAGAGACATGAGCCCTCATTCACAGTCTGTGCAAACTGTTTCCCCTCAAATCCAGGATTCCTAAATGATTAAGGCAAGCTTATCTTAGAAAATGTAGACATATCTTTAAACTAAATACAGACGCAATTATGAAAAAGTTGGGATGCTGTGTAAAATGTAAAAAAAAACTGAATGCAATGATTTGCAAATCTCGTAAACCAATTTTTTTATTCACAACGGAACACAGAAACATAGCAAATATCTAAACTGAGAAAAAGAAAGATATTAGAAAAGAAAAATATTAGCTCATTTTGAATTTGATGGCAGCAACACATCTCATTAAAGTTGGGATGGGGGCAGTAAGAGATTGAAAAAGTTTGTGGTACCTTTAAAGAAACAGCTGGAGGAACTAATTAGATTAATTGGCAACAAGTCAGTAACATGACTAGGTATAAAAAACAAGTTTCTCAGAAGTAAAGATGGCCACAGGTTCACTAGTCTGCAAAAAACTGCATCTACAGATTGTGGAGCAATTTCAGAAAAGTGTTCCTCAACATAAAATTGTGAAGACTGTGAATACCTCATCATCTACAGTACATAACATCATCAAAAGATTCTGAGAATCTGGTACAAAATACAAAGGACAAGGCAGAAAATCATTATTTGATTTGCTTGTCTTTGGGCCCGCAGGCAGCACTGCATTAAAAACAGTCATCATTCTGTCATGGAAATCACTGCATAGTCTCAGGAGCACTTCTAGAAATCATTGTCTGGGAACACAGTTGGTCTGCATGAAAATGGATTAAGGCAAAGTGGAAAACTGTTCTGTGGTCAGATAAATTGAAATATGAAATTCTTTTTGGAAAACGTGAATGCTGCATCCTCTAGACTAAAGAGGAGAGGGACCATCCGGCTTGTTATTAGTGTTCAGTTCAAAAGGATGCATCTCTGATGGTATAAGGGTACATTAGTGTCTATGGAAATGGCAGCTTGTACATCTGGAAATGCACCATCAATCCCAAAAGGTATTTACAGGTATGCTCCCATCCAGATGTTGTCTTTTTCCGGGAAGGCCTTGCCTATTTCAGCAAGACGATGCTAAAGCGCATACTGCAGCTATTACAACAGCATGGCTTCATAGTAGATGAGTCTGGATACTGAACTGATCTGCCTGCAGTCCAGATCTTTCACCGATTGAAAACATTTGACATATGATGAAACGAAAACCTAGGACTGTTGAGCAGCTAGAATCCTATGTCAAACAACAAAGGGACAACATTTCTCTCCCAAAGGTCCAGCGACTGGTCTCCTCGGCTTCCAGACATTTACGGAGATGAGGGGATGCTACACAGTGGTAAACATGGCCCTGTGCCAACTTTTTTTTGAGACGTGTTGCTGCCATCAAATTTAAAATGAGCTAATATTTTTCGTAAAATGGTACATTTTCTCAGTCCAAACATTTGATATGTTTTCTGTGTTCTATTGTGAATAAAATATGGGTTAATTAGATTTTCAAATCATTGCATTCTGTTTGTATTTGTAATAATAATAACAATGATTAAGTATTTAATTTCCATCATCATTTACAGTTTTGAAAAAACTGAAAATGCTACAGAATTTAATAAATAACAAGGGGTTGAATTGAATGTAACAAACACAAAATACGAATACGAATACGAATACGAATACGAATAACTTTATTGATCCCAGAGGGAAATTCATTTGTCTGACAGCTCATCTGCTATTTATGTGAGAATTGTAAAGCCTGATGGCTGTGGGTGCGAATGATTAATAATGATTAATAACTGAATAAATAACTGAAGAGATTTAGAATTAAGTTTGCTTTTTTCTTTTTAACATAAAATAAGATAATATAAGACATACTTTCTTTGTCCAAGATGAAAAGAAGTAATATATAACAATACCAAGTAAAATGTTTCTTGACTTCAGTGTTATGTCTCTTTAACCCATGTGTGTCTTTCAGGAGCAGCAGATCAATGAAGCAGAAGTTGCTTTGTTCTCAGTACCTAGCTATGCCTGTCAGAGACGAACCACTCTGGACAACCATAACACCAACTTGACTGTATGTCCCCCCCCCCATCAAACACAGATCTCTGACATTAGTTAAACACATATGTCATAGAAGTGCATTTTCTGTCTCAGGATGCCTTGTCACTTTTAGCTGAAAATGCTGAGCTCAGTGATGAGGACGGACGAGGCGTTGCCTTTCGACGGGCTGCTGCCATGTTGAAGGCGCTCCCCACAGAAGTGACGAGCATGTCACAGCTCAGGGGGCTGCCTTGTCTTGGCGAACACTCACTTAGAGTCATAAAAGTAAGTTAATAAGTTAAAATGTTTAGTTTTCCATGCTTACCCCCTAACAAGTAACCCAGTTCAATTATCTGGTCTTGCAGGATGTTTTGGAGAATAGAGTGTCAAGTGAGGTTGAGTCCACCAAGCAGTCAGAGCGCTACAAAGCATTAAAGGTATGTCAGGTATATTTTATAATCTTTTATATATTTATATATATATATATTTAAAATATTTATATATTTTATAAATTTAAAGGGAATAGGTCCACTTTAGTTATCACCAGATGTTGGAAGTGAACCTATTCTTCTCATTTCCAGCTCCATTTTTAAAAATTCTTTGACTTTACCAGAGTAGCTTTGAATGATTCACATTTCTCACTTATCTGTGCATGTTTTATACTCACTTGATCCTCTGTCTGAAACAAGCGGTTTTAGCTTGTGTCATTTTAGACCAACTTTCTTCTGATTGGCTGTCCCTCACAAAGAAGGTTTGAATAGCAGGTGGGTGGAGCTTCAGTGCTCAAAGCCAGGGCTGTGTGCTTGAGATGACCATATTATGGAGTCCAATATTGGAACAATATACATATATGACAGAAAAGGAAAAGCAGAAAAGGAAAGGCCAACTTTCAAGAAAATATAGTCATTACAATAATAGTAGTTAGTAGTGATAAAGTAGGAGACTACTTTCCGTTAAGATCAGCGATTATATTGCTTTCACTATACAGTTTTGCTTACTTTACACAGATCCTGTCCAAGGCTTTTAATCACATACAAAACTTTGTTTAATGCCTAGCATTCTTAGTATTATTTATATAACCTGTAACACAAAATATACTCCACTACCCAAAGATATTATATCAAGTAATTCAAGTCTGGGAAATACTGCTCTGCTCTGAAGTTTAATCACTGTTCTGTGACCCGGTGTTAGTATTGACATGATACATACCATAAGCATATGCTGAATCCGTGTAAACATTGAATCTCTTACCTGCAGCCAGCTTACAGGCGGCAGTCAGGGCCTTTAGCTCGACAGGCTGTGCAGACCACGGCTGATCAATCTTTCTTGTTTGTATGGTTGCAAAAGTATCATCATCAGGGTTGAACTGGACAGTGCTATAACCAGCATGACAACCTTTTCATTACAAAAGCAGGAGCCATCCAAAAGAAAAAAACGGCAAGATGCGCAATTATTGGCTCATTATGCAAATCTTCACGTGCACGCACAAACTTTTTGGTTTGCTGTAGACAATCACAGGGTGCACAAAAAAAAAAAGCATAATCACTGATCCACTGGCGGCTATACCCTGCCATGCCCAGGAAAGAAAGCATCTGGCCCGCAGTTAATGGTTTGGGCGCTTTGGTCACAGTTTCTATTTGGGAAGGGGCAGTTAGCCTCTTTTTCCCCACAAAGGGTACACTAAAAAAAGATGAACACTAGTCAGTCACAGTGTACCACCGTGCATCAGGTGATGAAGCCTTTTGGATGAAAGGTGAAACGTCTTCAAACAACTTAAAGAAGTCCAGTTGCCTTCTTTCAGACCCTTAGACTACCATGTCCTGGATGACTGAGAACCTACACAGACATCAGGTGGGATGTTGGAAAGCAGAGTGTGCAGATCAGCCTCCACAATGGCGTTGATGGCTCTGAACTCATGAACCAAATGATAATCTTTGGAGTTTGGCTTTTGTATTGGGAAGACTGGCGTGTTAGAGGAGAGGAACTTATAATTTTAGTTAACAATTCTGCCTTTATTAGCCCTTCAATTGTGAGTCTGATACCTTCTATGGCTTACTCTCTAAGGGGGATAATGCTTGATATAGGGCAACTTAACCCCTGGTTTCAACTTGATGTGCACAGATTGGTTGTGCAGATTTCACCCGTCCTATATCAGTTTTGTATGTTGACCAGAGTTGTGGTGGGACCTGCTCCAACAATTGTTCATGTTCTGGGGAAATGGTCATTTGCATGGGTATCCTCTTACTCACCAAAATCTTGGCTGCCATCCTCTCATCACTCACTTTAATCGATATACTTCTTATCTGCTGAAATATGAATCAGTTTGTCAGTCGGTGTCCATTCTGGTACTTCCAAAGCATTCTTCACCATGGGGCCTGATTCATGTGACCCGTGTCCATTTGCAACCAAAAGAGTGGCATGTGGCACAGAGTTCTGGACTTGGAACCATTCCTTGAGTTCTTCTGCAAGTCATACTGCTGACCATTCACTACAGTCCTGAGTTTGTGGTTCCAAGTTGCTCATTTTTTGCCTCATTCTTTATTGAGTTTGACTTGCATATGGGTCTTGGTATCCAGTGAATTCTACTGGGTCAGGCGCTTCCTCTGGGATGAAGGGATTATCTCTTTGAGGAGTGCAAAGGCCTCCTTCTGACACAAAAAGATTGTTGCTCTGATTTGTTGAAGGAGTTTCAGGTGGGTAAACAAAGCTTCATTGGGGGACTGGGAGGAGTGTCTCTGTATTTGTTTTTCTTCTCTAGGGGAACTTTCTCTTATAGTACCTACCAGTTCCACCCAATGAGATTTTGGACCTCCTGACTGTAGTCTGGTGGGAGACACCACCGGACTTGAATTTTTAATTTGACTTATTTGCTTCAATTCTCCCATTTCATGATGTATCCCTTCAACCATGCTTTCCACTCTTGCCAGCGTTTCTTCCAACATATCCATTGTGTTTTTTGCTCTCATGATTGGGGCTCATTTAGTTTCAGAGATTATCCTTTCTTGATTCTTTCTGATCCTGTACATGAGCTGATCTGTTCTTTCAGCTTGCTTTTCAGCTCCCATCATCTCTTATTTTGTATTGCCATTGGTCAGTTCTGTCAGCTCATCTCTCATTTTTTCCCTGATTTTGTATTCTATCCCTCAGTGCTGCCAGCTTCTCAGCCAGTTGGCTGTCACAAAATACTTCCCTGTTTTTAACTGGCCTTACCTGTTCTTTGTCTAAGAAGTCAACATTGCTGGAATATTCAGAGTCATTAGTACATTCACTTCTCTCACTGTCTGGTGTGTCTATATTCTGTTCCTTCTGGTTCTCTGTTTGTTAGTGAGCATCATAGTCAACTTTCCTGTTACCTCACAACCGACTTTCTGTTTTCCCTCCCTCCAGTTTGGTTCTTCAAATTGGGCACTTGGTGGATACAGTCCTGCCATGACAGGCTTCTTTAATGGCAGATAAGGTGGTGTCGGTGGTAGTGGCCATACAGGTGCTGTGGGAGATGCTTGAGGTCGCTGTGTGTTCTCTGCCGCCTCTTCTTTCTTTTGAATCTGCGTTTTCATTAGCCATCCTGTTGCAGTCTGTTTCCCAGCACTTCTTTCTCTTATTTGTTTTATTTTCCAGATTGTGACTATTCTTGAGATTCAGTTCTGCTTTTTGGTTAATGCTCAGTTCCACCTCATCACAGCAAGCTAACTTTACTCTGGTTAGTTCTCATGTATCCATGCTTCACACTTACCGATCTGGGAATTTGGGGCTACTCATCAAAGGGTGCGGTTTGAGTCAGAACTATCATCTTACCTGCTGTGGCCCCTGTTTTGTATTTTCTTTCTTATATATACTTTACTAGCTATATACTAGTCTCTCCGATCCATCTGGCAGGTGTATTTTTGTTAATCTGCCAGATTTACCTGTTTCTCACTGGACTTTCCCAGGAGCAATGGCATAGCACATTTGCAGGTTCACAGCAATGCTATTTACTCCCCTTATACCAAAACCCAATGTAATTCCCAAAAAAGGATTTAATTATGGTTGCTGTGGGTTTCTGCTGATCATACAGTCTGTCCAACACTGGGGCAAGAGTTCTAGGCATCCAGAGCCCCCTTATTAACCTTTCCCAAGCGACGTTTGGATACTCCTATTGTATTTGTCTTAAATTCACTATTTCAGTAATTTTCCAAAATGACAAATTGACAGCAGGTTTTCAGACTGACAAGAACATGATGGCATGGGATACTTCTTGAGTATAGCTAATTCATTTTATTATGACTTTCTTATGTACACAACAGTAACAACATAACAATGTGAATACATGTACAATGTACCTGAATAAGTTTTGTTTTTTGTTTTTTTTTTGGGGGGGGGAATAAACTAGTGATCAAAAACTTTTTTCACTTGATATTTATTACTACACATTTAAACAAATTTTACTAAACAATGAAATGAATGCTACACATGCTATATCCACATGAATAAAAAATGTTTTAAAAATTATACTCAAAATTATGTCAAGAGTATAAAAATGGGTTTCAACAGGGCAAATAACAAAAGCCTGCACTTTGCACAGTCAGTGTATGTATAGGTGGACCAAACTGTCTCAAGTCAGCATAGTGAAGCAGATAGTGGTGTTTGGTCTGAGATTTACATGTGGGAATAACTCTTGGCTCATTTCCACACTCTTCGATTGGTACCTTCACGGAAGCAATCTAGGTGCACAGACACATTCAGAAGAAGTACCAGCTGCCATACAGCACTGTCAGCATCTTCAATTTACTGTGCTGCTCCTGTTTTATTATTTTCTCTGTGTGTGTTGGTGGTATGTATGTTTTTCCTTAAGACATCAGCAATTGGCAGAAGACATTTTGGCGACGACTTATAGAGGCAAAAACAAGATGGTCTTCTCCGCTAAATGATTATGCCATGGTAGAATCAGCAGAGTTGGGCCAGTGTCTTCAGTGACAGTTAGGCTTTCCTGTGGAAGTTGCTCTTTGATGGTATGCTTTACATTAGTTTTGTTATGAGCATACTTAACTAAACAAGTTAAGTATAATTAATAACAAGCGTCCTGTGTTCTTTTAATTTATAACATGATTGGCATTCTCTCCTAAAAGAAACTCTTTGATAAGGTGACGGCTATAAGAAGGCTTGTGCAAAAGGACATGATACTCCTGAAAAAGATGAGGCAACACTGGAAGTCTCTCAGGCAACAGGAATTGAATGCCACTGTGGAGGAAGGTAGAAACAGGGAGAGGTTGGTTCAGGTTGTCCTAGAATAATAAAGTATTTATGCCTTGTCCTTAGAGCTTTTAAAACAAGCCAAAAAATTCTTCTGGCTCACTGAAGTTTGAAAAAGTCTTAGCCGTTTCATGGTCTTTTGTTGATTGCCTGTTAGAAGGCCATTGTGATATACTCAGGCCTGCTGAAAATGGAAAAGGGAATGTTTATTTAATCTTACTGGTATGCAAAATCTCCAATTCTCCCCTCCAAAACTATGTTCCTTAGGTGCTAAAAACCCAACTTCCTCTAGATGCTTTAATGTGGCAGTTATGTCTTGTGAAAAGTAATTGGAGAAAGATTCCTAACTGACCCGCTGTGCTGTGAAAAATGGGAATGTAGAAGAAATATTAACCAAAAAGAAAAGGTTTTAAGGGATTTTGAATACATCTGAAACAAGCTACAGTTGGGCAGAAATTTAGCAAACAGAAATTGCTTCTCCAAGTTTAGTTCAGTAGTTTCTCTCCAGTGATGTCAGGTCTAGTAGGTGTGGATTCACTACAGTTGTCACGATACTAGAATTTCAAAGTCGACACGATATCCAGGAAAATAATCAATACTCAATACCACTTTCGATACCATGGGGAAGATTTTGACCTCATCCTGCAACAACAGAAGTAATGGCAAAGAAGTCATATCTCAAAGTTCAGCAGCACCCCACCTACACCATGTGAGTAGAGCACCGCTTTCCCCTCCTGAGTCATGTGACAGTTTGCCAGAATTGCTTTGAGGCTGACCAAGTTGTGTTCCATGGCTTCACCGAACTCCTCCCACACCTAAGCTTTTGCTTGAGCTACTGCCAGAGCTGCATTCTGTTTGGCCTACCAGTACCTATCAGATACCTCCGGAGTACCACAGGTTAACCAAGCCATAGGACTCCTCCTTCAGCTTGACATCTCCCTTCACCACCAGTGTCCACTGTCTGGTTCAGGGATTACTACCACAAAAGGCGACTACCCTGCAGCCGCAGCACCATGCAGCCGCCTCAACAATGGAGGTGCAGAACATGGTCCATTCAGACTCAGTGTCCCCAGCCTCACTCGGAATGCTGTCAAAGTTCTGCTGGAGGTGGGAATTAAAGATCTTGTTGACCTGGACCTCTGCCCAATGATCCCAGTGCACCCTTACTATACGTTTGGGCACGCCAGCACCCTCCCTTGCCACCTAAACAAGCTAAAAGAAAATATATATATATTATATTATATTATATATTTTTTTTATATATATAAATAAATATATATTTATATATTTATATTTATTTATATTTATATATTTATATTATATATATTTATATATTTATATATTTATATTTATATATTTATATATTTATATATATATATATATATATATATTTATATATTTATATATATATATATTTATATCTCTCTCTATCA
>VUQS01058202.1:41727-56818 GCA_015108495.1 Heterochromis multidens | reverse complement strand
GAGTTTGCCAAAAGGCACCTGAAGGACTTTCAGACCTTGAGAATCAAAATTCTCTGGTCTGATGAAACAAAGATTGAACTCTTTGGTCTGAATGCCTTGAGGCGACTTTTGTTGTGATTTGGCGCTATATAAATAAAATTGAATTGAATTGAATTGAATTGAATGCCAAGCTTATCATTTGACCAATACCATCACTACAGTGAAGCATGGTGGTGGCAGCATCATGCTGTGGGGATGTTTTTCAGCAGCAGGAACTGGGAGACTAGTCAGGGTCGAGGGAAAGATGTACAGTACAGAGACATCCTTGATGATAACCTGCTCCAGAGTGCTCTGGACCTCGGACTGGGGCAAAGGTTCATCTTCCAACAGGACAACGACCCTAAGCACACAGCCAAGATAGCAAAGGAGTAGCTTCAAGACTACTCTGTGAATGTCCTTGAGTGGCCCAGCCAGAGCCCAGCCTTGATTGAACATCTCTGGAGAGATCTGAAAATGGATGTGCACCGACACTCCCCAGCCAACCTGATGGAGCTTGAGAGGTTCTGCAAAGAAGAATGGAAGAAACTGCCCAAAAATAGGTGTGCCAAGCTTTTAGCATCATACTCAAAAAGACTTGAGGCTGTAATTGCTGCCAAAGGTGCTTCAATAATGTATTGAGCAAAGGCTGTGAATACTTAGGCACATGTTATATTTTTGATTTTTTGATTTTTACACTAAGTTCTTAAAGAGGAAAAGCCAACTCATGTACAAAACCAAGTCCATAATTAGTCCAAACCATGTTCAAAACCAGAGCTGTGATCTCGAGCCTTGAAGGGACAGAAGACCCTGAGAGAACCTAAATCCACAGAAGTACCTTGGAAAGCTGTGCACAAGGTGTACTAAAGAAAACTTGTGCTGTTTTTAAAAACAAAGGGCACTCACACCAAATGCTAATCTGATTCAGTTTGAAAACATTCTCATGTGTGCGTGTGCATTCATAAAATGCATGCCAGAGTCAGCACATCCAGGCCAAAATGTCTGAACATTATTTAGTGCCAGTTTAATAATTTCATTCTAAAAGCAGTCTTGTTAAGGCAACGTTCCAATCCATTCTTTCTTCAGGCATGTGTGAAAAAAAGGCTTTCTTTTGTCCAGGAGGACAGTACTGTTTGATTCTCTAGGACACCCTTTCTCTTTGACACGGTTTTAAAATTGAAGCCAAATAGTGTGCAGACATTTTTCCTATATGTGTGCATATGCACACTGTAATTTACTATGTAATTTGCATTTGCAAATGCACAGCAGTTTTTAATACACATAGACACTGTAATATTGTGTGAATGCCTATTTCAGCAGACAAAGAACCTACACTCATTAATCAAAGAAACAAAGCTAATAAAATATGCAGAACGTGGATGTGTTTTTACACAGTGTAAAGGCCCTTAGACAGGCCTTTATTTCTCTTAGCTTACACTCACTGTGCCTAAAAAGGGCAGTACTGAGTTAGTTTCCTGTAAGGGCTGCAACCTTTTAATGAAAACCTTCTGTCTTTACATGAAAAGTGAACTTGCAACTAAAAATGACAGAAAAAATAAGGAAGATGCATGTGGGAAAGAGGCGGTCCATTTCCAGTAACTCCTCACAGTTCCTCATTCTGTTGAAGCCAAACCCCATCGTATTTCACTTTCAAAACATTCCCCTTCCTGTTTTGGTGTCATTTAATACATGTATAAATACATACACACACATATCTGACCACGAATGTCAGCGTGACTGCAGTGACCTCTGAAACACTAAGCCCTGGTGGAGGTGGAGACCTGACATTCTGCAGAGGTGACAGCGCTCTCTGTGTTTCTTTGTGTGCAGCAGTCACTCCTCAGCTTCACCTCTGCCTGCGCCTGTTAACTAAGGTGACACTGTGATGTTGCCCTCGGGAACCCACAGACCTGACTTATGCCCCCCTCCCCCCCGTAAGCATAAAAACAGGAGTGTGCTGAGGTTTGTTGGCGGACGAGGACAAACACTGCATCCTTGCATGTTATTGTATGTGCTGTTACAAGTGCTGCACAAATACCTGATGAAATGTGTTTAATGTGATAAAAATGTGTATGCATTTGTCTATTTTTGGATTAGTCTGACATTTAAAAATAAGAGTTGTGTGATTTTGCTCTCAAACATGTCATGGCTGACAGTGACATGTTTTCATGTTACTGTAAGAATCAGAAACATACCAACAACCTTGTGAGTAGAAGCAAACCACTGGGCTGTGAGATGCACTGTGTAAATAAGGTTACCTATACACCAGGAGCACTGAGAAAGGAATTAAATGGCAGGGCAGCAGGTCCTGTCACTTCAGTTTCTCTGCTCTACTGGCCTCTCCTTCATATTCTTAAACACAGTCCCAGAGCACCGATTTAGCAGCATGAGTTCCGGCCCTGCAGACAGAGCATCTTTCATGGGTGGATGCTGTTGAGCGCAGCCCCGTCAGCAACATCAGCACCAAGGAACTGACCACTGGTAACAAAGCAGGACAGATGACAGAAGCTGGACTCATCTTCTTAAAAACACAGGGACTTTTGTTACCCAGAGTGTACTAAACTAATCATAATTAAACTAAAAACTTAAACTAGGTGTGAAAAAACATTTGCGTTAGCTATAATAAAAATAACAACTGGAGCAAATGATCAACAAAAACTAAACTGAAACAGGCAAACACACCCTGGGAACTAACTGAAAAAAACAAATTTACAACTGGAAAATACTGTATGCATGCAGCATGCTTCTTAGCAATAGCTAATAATCTTCCACATCACCCTCTCATTCAAGTAGATCATTTCTGGTTCCACTAAAACAACACAATAGCCAAAATGCTAACACTGAGGCTTCAAAATGAAGACTAAATGGAAACTGTGAAGTTTAGTTAGTACCAAATCTACATAATTCCTGTAGGGGGCACTGTTTCTGAATTTTAACTGCATAAAATCAAATTAATAAGAAACAACAATGTTTTGGTTTCTTTACATTTTCTTAAATTTCTAATATTTTTACACAGTTTTTTTTTCTTGCTGTGACTTTGCTGAGATACATGATACACTAGATGTTGCAGAAGTGTAAACCTGGAAACAATGAAAATCTTTAAGGATATTGAAAGAATATGTATGGACAAGTAAGTCAGCAATCAAAATGCAGATTAGTGGCTCTGACCATAGTTTTATAGTGTTTACCTGTGTGTCATTCTGTCTGTAAACACAATAGCTCGGAAAGTTTTGAATTAATTTTGATAAAAATTTGTAGGGGTGTAGAGTGGGGTCATGTTAACAAACCATTAAAATCTGGTCAACTTAATGATTTATTGGTTGGAAATTGACAAAAAGCCTTATAACTTAGAAACTATGATTCTTACAAGTGTGCTGTGTATTGTCAACATATAGAAAGTACTGTATAAAGATTTCAAATATCATGTCACATTTGACCTCTGATCTCACTTTTACATTTCACATCTGCCTTTCTTTCAAGTTGACTCCAAAATGTGTTTTATCTTTAAATAAAGTATTGTCAAGAGAAAGAGAATGAAATATACTGTAGTATAATTTTATATAATAAGCTCAAATTATTCATGTCCAGTTATTTACAAATCACTACCTATTATCCATTACCTACTCCTACATAATGTTTGTGTAATCAAAGTAAACACCTGTCATGACCCTAAAGTAAATACTGCCCAGCGAGTGAGCTGCCTTAGTGGAGATTTGCAGTCTCAGAGTGCTTCTTGTTTTCTCTGCATTTTGAAACTTGAACTTAAAGTATGGCTGCTGCCATGCTGGTTTTGTTGCAGTCATAAGTGACCATATTTTAATGAAAAAGTGGAGTGCTTCTCTATATAGCTAGGTAATCTATATAGCTATAGGGGTCATCTGAACTCAGCCACACTGCACCTTTATAATAATGACAATGATTTATTTATTTCAGTTATTATTAACAGTTTTTCAAAAACAACAACAACAAATGCCAATAAATATGTATAAGTGCCGGCAAATTATTCAATCAAATGGAATGAATAAAAAGCTTTAACTTATTATACCTAGCAGGGCATATTGTAAAAACCACCAAAGAAAAAGAAGAAAATAGAAAATAGACATAAGACAACAAAAAAGGTAATTAAACAACCTTGGCTATACAATATATTCAGTTACTACTTTATTTTAGACTTTTTTTTTTAATTGGTGCTTGATACAGATGATACTGCAAAGTCCACTAATACACATTCAGCCTCATGTAAGTATTAAAATTCTGCATCATCCTGAGCTTGAAATAAGTGTAAATTGCAACCATGTTTTGGATTTACACAATCTGGCTGTTGAAACGGGAACAAAAATAATCAGGAGTGACATCGGCTCTCAGGTTGCATTCAGGCAATCTGTTTGACAAGGTGAGATGTTAATGTGCACAGATTGAGAAGAATCCTGACTGAGTGTTGAGTTAGCTATCCAGTTTCTTCTCTCAGCGATTAGCACATTAGACAGAGCCAGAATAGCACTGCTGACTGTTTGCCGAGAAGTCTAGAAAAATCAGGTGAAAAGTTCATCTGCATGTTTCCAAAAGATCATCTCTTTCATTCAGATATATACAAGTAGGCCTGCAGGCATTTGAGTGTTCATTTTAGCAGAAGTTTATAATGTGCTTAAAGTCACTAGATGGCAGCATTTGACTCATTTCTACTTCATGCTACATATGATTTCTAATACCTTGGTGAGCAAACTTAAAACTTTGAAGGGCTATAGGTTTTTTGGATCCAACATATATTGACATATTTGACTGAAGTAGCCTGTTTTTTCTCCTGCTATTGGATCATGCCATCCAGCAGCATTTAACAAAGAGAAGACACAGCTGGATGTCCTCTGAATGAAACCCAGTAAATTCCTCAGCCATCAACATGTCATCATGACATAGGTCAGTGCTCTTTACACTTCATTACCAGAGCTCATGAACCAGATGCCACTTTCTATAAATATTCACTGCAGCTACTAACACCTCTTTGAGACTGGGAAAAAAATGTACTTCAGCTATAGGTGCTTATAAAGTTGCACAGCAGTTTCCCATCATTAAAGTTCACCTTTTTACTTACATTGATCATTAGAATGTGCAGCACTTAGGGGAAGCTGTGGCTCAGGAGGTAGAGCAGGTCATCTCTAACTAATTGGTAAGTTGGTGGTTCAATCCCTGACTGCTCAAATCTGCATGCCAAAGTATCCTTGGGGAAGATACTATTGGAGTGTGTGAATGTTAGATAGGGGGAAAAAAAGCACTTAGACGTAGAAAAAAGTGCTTGGCTGATGAGACATGTTATGTAACGTGCTTTGAGTCCTCAAGTAGAGTAGAAAAGCACTATATAAGAACCAGTCCATTTACTTACCTCCTTGTTATGGAGCTTTTGACCAAATCCCGCATAATATTTATTAGCAGATAGAAACTGTTGATCTGTTATAACCTAATGTGAATCTGATTATTAAGACACATTTGAAAGGTCTGATGCAAGTAAGCCAAGTTGAGATTCTTTTGTAAGTCTCTAAAGATAATTTATGATTAATCCGTGCAAGCATGCAAAAGACATTTATGTTGCAAGGCCACTAGTTATGGGCTCGCAGCCAAACCAGGGGTAGTTTTGAACAATTTGCATCCTTTGAGGAAATATTGGCTAAGTTAAATTTCATGTGTAACAAAAGAACGATGGTTCATCCAAACACCTTGAAGTAAATTCATGCTTCCATGCTCGACATTCTTAATGGTTCTGTGTAACAACTCATCTGATGTCAGATTAGTAAAATAAACGTATTGGTAAGTGAACCTTGAACTGAGACTGCTTAACATCTTCAGATGGTTTTCTCTACATTTTCTCAGTAACAGTTTCATGTTATCATGTTATCTTGTAAAAGATTCAGCCAGTAAGACCTTTGCTTATATTGCCACCTCCCTCAGAGTATTTCCACACTCTTGCCAGCCAACTTGACAGAATATCAGCTACCATCGAGCTATTCTTAGAGGTCCACCACACCAAACAAGACAGAACTCTACTATAACAGTAGTTGTTGACAAAACACAACACACCGTATCCAGCAACTTGGAAGTCCTGAGGGGATTACAGCCTCTGTGCTGTTCTGGGATACATTTCCAACACTCTGCTCCCTGTAAAATCTCTGTGGAATCTCTGTGCCACCCTGTTACCCCATGATAGGAATAACTGGATGAGCATAGTGGTGGCTCAGCCTCATACCACACAATTATCTCAATTAACACCAGTGCAGGACCTGCTGTAGGCCTTGAGAGAACAGCATTGCGAGGGTGCTGGACTGGATTCATGAGATGGAAAAAGTTTGAAGGGAAGAGGGAGGAAGGCGAGGAAAGAGAGCAAGTTCACATTGTAACATGACTCTGGTGTGACTCCCTTGGTCGTTGCTCCTCATTCCATTGTTTGATACTTGCCTTGGCAGGAACATGAGGTGTCATAAAACATGCATCCTGAACATAACTTCTAAAAACCCAGTGGGACTACCAAGCCTATCTATCATCATATCGTTCTACCACCAAACACCTGTGCTGCTATCACAGCTCAATTTGTCATTTGTCAGATTTTTGGAAAGGTTTTGTTGTAGAACTAGCAAGGTTAGAAAAGGCTCACAGCACCACAGAGCAACAGCAGTAACACTCAAAGTCAAACAGAAGCCTTTGAAAGACTGGCATTCAAGTCTAAGTGGGTAAGACTGAATTTTGTATGTTAAGTTTAGTGAAGGGTCTGAGAATTCCACTGGAAATTGCCTGTGTTAAAATAAAATTCTGTTAGCAAAATATGCCAGCAAAATTTCAAGTGTACAGAGTTGTGGTCAGAAGTTTACATACACTTATCATGGACATTAATGTCATGATAATCTGGGGCTTTTAATGATTTCTTTCAACTGTTCTTTTTCCAGGGTGGAATCTTTAATGATTTTAAAAAACAAGAATTTTCTCTAATCCACACAGGGTCAAAGGTATACATAGAGGCTGATATACATAGCATGGTATATCAGTATACATAGTATACATACATTCACTTAAATCTTTTAATAAGTGATGCTGAAGGTTCTACAATGTCACTTGACAAGGCCAAAAATTGTTTGACAGCAGTCATTGGACCAATACTTGGACCAAAATCCAAAGATACAAAGATTGAGGTATTTGGCCACAATCACAAGATTTATTTTTGAATGAGTAAAGGTGAGGCTTTCACACCTAAGAACACTGTACCAACTGTCAAGTATGGTAGTGGTAGCATCATGCTCTGGGGCATCTAGTAAAGGGGAAACTTGCTAAGAAACAGTCAACCAAATATTAGTGGGAAAGTATGTTTAATTTTGAATATGTATCTATAATCTTGACCCTGTCTGGATTAAAGAAATTCCAAAATAAATTCAAACTTGTGCACCCAATTCTTGTTTTTTAAAGTCATTAGACATCTATGCTGTACAATCATTCCACCCAGCAAAAAGAACAGTTCAAAGAAATCATTAAAAGCCCCAAATTACCATGATATTCATGCCCATTATGAGTGGTTGTAAACTTCTGACCACAACTGTACATTCTGTAGCAGTGATGCCAGGAGCACAAATACTTGGGCAACAGGCTGATGCCAAAATTCTGAAAACATGACTCTAATTCTTTTTCAGTGGCACAGTGGGCACCAAAGGTAGCATAGATGTAGTTGGTACAAAAGATACTGGACAACAACAAAATGAGCAATTAAAATCAAAACTACTTGGTTGGGTTTAAGAAAAGAAAATGTTTTGTCAGGCACACAAGAGGCAGAGTGTTCAAATGTTTCAAAGACTTATAACAAGAGGGAATGAGAACATGAACATTTTTTTTATTTGTTTTATTTGTTTCTTTGTTTTAAAATCAGAATTAATTGTTATATTAGTTTTGATTAATTGGTCTAAACCAATTCTTTAAATGCCCACTGCAAGCTGCCAGACTTAAAACTGATGCGACACTAAATAAATCTAAATGTAAGGCATTTCCATTATCATGTATAAAGCAGTAAATATTTATTTTGCACTTAACTGATTCAATTATTTAATTAATGAAAAGAACAAGAATGATTTTAATTACAAATATGTCTGCAGCTTTCTCCAAAGAGCCTTGTGTACATCTGCTGTCTGATTAACTGGTTTTTTTTTAAAAAAAAGAAAGAAAAAAAGCTGTTGTCTTCAAATACAGCTGAGTTCAGAGGTACAACTGCTTTTGACTGAAGGCTCTAACCATGAGGAGGCATGTCAATCTGAAACCATATCTTAGCTGCCTGTCTTCACCCACTCTGTCAATACTAGGCCCTGCTGTCTACCCCATTCCTCTGCCCCATCCATTTACTAACCTTTCTATATTAAGGCCCAGAGACCTCCTCCCCTTCCCTGCCCATCAAATTGCTGTACATACACATTTCATGAGAGGAATTCTGTAGTACATTACACACACACTACTTGGTGATCTCCTGTTACACGCTATTATGACTTCAATTTTAATGCACATTTTGCACACACACACACACATTTTAATGATCAATGATCAACTGCAATTCCTAAGTAGGTATACTGAGCATTATATTTAGTATTGGATTAACTTTAAGGGGTTTTTGTTTGTTTGTTTGTTTGTTTGTTTGTTTCACACTCCTGAAGGCCTGATGACAGTCTATAAAAATACAGTGATCTGTCAGATGCCTGGTTTAAATGGTACCTCTCCAGTATATGCATTTTAAAATACACTGGTCTGTTTTTGTCAAGCTTTAAATATTACTTATATCTTCCCATGATGCCAAACTTTTTTTTTATCTCACATTTGTAAGGTTCTTACATTCTAACCTATTTCTAACTCAGTCTCGCTCTCTAACATTTAAAATTCAACAAACATGGTGATGAACATTTGCTAAGAAATCAGTATGCACTGCATATTCTTGGTGCTCGTACTTAATTTGTGTATTTATTTGTTTAATTTCAATTAAATGAAAGAAGAATCTAAATACAATTAATTTTTTGTTGACAGTTTTTTTTTCAGTGTTCTGTGGGGCATGTACATTTTTGTTAAAACTGTCTGTTTTAACTTGACAGACAATTAACCATCCAACAGGGTAGTAAATAGAATGCATGAACAAAATGCCACCACTGCCTCCCACTGTACAAAAGTAAAGCAAAAGAATTGTGGCTATGGGTGCTGCCATCATGTGGTGCTGATATGCAGCCACCATTTGTGCATTTAGGACTGGAGAAAGCCTGTTTTAATTTCCATTGTCATTATAATGCTTTAAGACTGAGAGCAAAAGTAACAATTGAGGGCAAACTAAACTAATCAGCAAGTAAAAACAAAGCAAAACAGAGTTGCAAAACACAAACTCCTGCAGGACACGATCCACTGTCTTCTGGCTGACGCACTACAGACTTTCTACACCATCACCCATACAGTCTCCATTATCGGCAGTGACAGCAATGGGCTTTTTTTTATGAGTATTTCTGCAAAGTATCTAACACAGGTATTTGACACTGTGGGATGAGAACATGTTTCATTTGTCTCCTGCTTGGTCTAGGTATGAGTACTTCGCATAGCCAATAGTACAGCTGCCCCAGCGAATGTCATTGATCTGTTGTGGACAATTACTGCAGATTTCGTAAGAAAAAATACAAGTAATTGCCACTTGTATAATAAGCTAGTGTCATGGTCCTGGGTCGTTGACCCAGTGTTTTGAGTTTTGTACTTGTCTGCGGTTGTTGGTTTGTTTTCTTTATATTTCTAGTTTGGATTTCATATTTAGTCTGTTCCTGTTTCCAGGTTATATTATGTTCCTCGAGTCCCTTTCTACTTGTGCCTCCCTTGTGTTCCCATGCCAGTCCCCCGTCTCGTCTCCTGTCAGTCCTGTTCCTTTATTTGTTTACCTTTTGCTCTGTGTCAAGTTCTCATGTCTTAGTCTGGGTCTGTGTGTGTACATGTGTAAGTCACTTCCTCTCTTATTCTGTTAGTCCCATGTCTTGTGTGTGGTATCAGTTTGCTTCCTGTCTCGTTACGCCTGATTTGTCCCCACTGTGTTCCAGCTGTCTCCACTTACCTGATCATCCTCCTGTGTGTGTATTTAAGTCCTCTGTTCTCGTTTTTGTCGTTTCCCCGCTAGCTGTGTGCTCTGTTTCCTGGTCTCTGACAGTTTACCTTTGTGTGCTCTGCCCCGTCAGAGTTATTTGTATTTTGAGTTATTTAACCCTAGCAATAAAACTAGTTCCAAGCTCACGTTTGTCTCTGGAGTCTGCATATTGGGTCCTCACTCTGCCTGCCTCACAGCCAGCCCATGGCAACTAGCTAATAAATACCTTTTCCATATTTTCTATATAGATGTATGATGCTTTGAGAGCCATAATTATTTTTTAGCCTGAAATAATACATAACTTACATAACTTAGACCTACAAAAGCCTAACAGAAGTCTTTTTAAACATTGCTCAAAATGTCTACTTTTTCTTCCTAACTATTAAAAATTATAAAACCAAAACAAATTCTTTCACCAACCATAATGATAAGTTCCAGGAAACATCACATATAAATTCAGAAAAAAATAATCCTGCAACTTGCTCTTTAATAACGTGATTAAAGTTGTTTAAAGTTACTAATAGCACACAACAAGCATTATGCAGGATTCCTAAAAAAGGGGGGGAAATATCTTACTATCTAGCAAAGTCACTGAAACACTTGTAAATGTAAAAGGCCATAAGTTTAAACGTTTCCACATGTCCTCTCTTTTAAAGAGGTTAAAGCTTTACACTCCATCCATCCATCCATTCATCCATCCATTTTCTTTCATGGATGGATGGATGGAGCCTAGCTGTCTTAGGGCAAAAGGTGGGGTACACCAGTTTTTAGTCTATTACAAACTGGAAACTGTTAGAATTGCCAACTAACCTAACCCATGCATGTTTTTGGCCCATGGGAGGAAGCTGGAGTGTCTGAAGAGAACCTGCAATCACAGGGAGAACATGAAAACTCCACAGAGAAACATCCTGGCCAGCTGGTGGAACCCAGGACCTTCTTGCTGTAAGGGAATAGTGCTAACCACTGCACCACTGTGCTGCTTGCTGTACAATTCGATTCAATTAATTGCAGTGTCTTATAATCCATTCACTATGTGCCTGTAGTAGATTAGATGTAGAAGATTAACAATCATCAATATGTAAAAAAAAAAAGCCAATAATAATGGATACTGAAATTTGAAAAAAAAAAAAAGAAGTTAAACAGTATTTCCTGAATGATCGTCCTGGCAGGTGTAACCTTCAGGACTTGACAGCAGCAGCTGGAAATGTTAAAGCTGCATTTTAAAATTTGTTTGTCGATGTTATTAATGCCTTGTGCGTGTGTGTGTGTGTGTGTGTGTGTGTGTGTTTGTGACTGAGACGAACCATCTGTCACCAAGAGTTGGACTGTAAAGATGCAGTTTCTCACGCCCAACAATCCTACGCCCAAAATCATTGCTGGTTATTAGTAAATCTTTTCTTCCACAGCAGGTGCTTATTGAACATATCTGTGCTTTAATGTGTGTTGGGTGTGTGAAACCACACCATGCACGGACACAAATGCTAACCCAGAAAAGTAAGCTTGTCTAAACCAGCCAAATGACTAAAACATCATGTACACAGGCAAAGTCGTGCATGTAGGAGGATTGAAGTCACAGCCTCATATTAATGGTCCAGAGTTCCGAACAGCTGTGAGATATGGTCTGTGATAAGAGTGACACTTTTGGAAGTGATGACACATTAATGTAATTTCACACAGGGATAAATTTCTCAATTGTAACACTGAAGCCTTGTACTAAATGTCACTGGTGGTCTGTTTGGCTATTGTTCAGAACAGCTGTGTGAGACATGGAAAACACTTGATGTCTATTTTTATATTTGTGGACCAACCTCTGAAGTAAAAGTGACAATACATTCAAGGAGCAAATCTTCATTAAAAACACACAGTTTTGCTGGGTTCTTAAGATTGAAATATAGATTAAATTACTGATTCATTAAAGCTGCTCTGAAGTATATTTGGCTCAGAATATTTGGAAGTGCTTGAACCCACAGAGAATTATCACTAAATTCTGTAGCTGTCTTCAGTTTTACTGTGTTTTTCAGGTCATTACATTCCTGCACGGTGCTGGCAATGATACTGATGACACTGATGAGAAACCAAAGTTAGCGACTTGCTGGTGAACATTCAATACTGTGAATACTGAACATAGCTCCATAATGTGGCTGTTTACTAACATGTTAGGAATTGTAAGTGGCAACAAAAATTGGATACAGGAAAACCTGGTATCAGTAAAATGTTCCCTCAGAAGGTTCATTTTTCAACCAGAATATCTGATCTCGCAATTTGATATTTACTTGAAACATTAAAAATATTATGATTTTTGTTAAACACTAGCAACTATTTAACTCTTTAACCCTCTGAGGTCTACAAAATTATTGGTGACTACCTCAACCCCAGCCTGAACTCTAACCCTATTGTTATGTTTTGTCTCTATGAAAACAAGCAAAAAGTTTTGTTTTTGTTTTTTTGAAAAAGTGTAAACTGATTTTGATGTGTGTCAGTTTGAATGATTACTTTCTTTGTCTCCTGATCACAAAGACTTGGAAGAACCACTTTTAAAAAGAACAAATGTTAGATGTTCTGATAGCATAGGGTTAGGGTTAAGGTCATCAATTCAGTTCAGTTCTGTTTTATTTATATAGCGCCAAATCACAACAAGTCATCTCAAGATGCTTTATATTGTAAGGTAAAGACCCTACAATAATAACCAACACCAACCACCATCATTGCCAATGATGACTCGGAGTTCAGAGGATTAAATAAGGGTGTTTTCACACCTGCGGTGTTTAGTCCGTGTAAATCAAACTCTGGTTCATTTTCCCCCATGGTGCAGTTTGCTTGTGCAGGTGTGAACACAGTATTCGCACTGTGGACCAAAACAACCACACTGAGACCCTTTGGAGGAGGTGGTCTTGGTCTGTTCCAAACAAACCGCTCTGGGGTTCATTTATGGTGTGAACATGATCCGACCTTGATCCGACTACCAACTACCAGGTGTACGTTGCAAGTTTGCTAAACACCTTTTCATAAGAAAAAAAAGAATGCATGCAGGCAGGTTAAATCTGATAAATGCATGCTGGTTAGGAACTGGCCTTTTCCACCAGAAAGTACTCAGTGTCACCCCCAACCGCTCGTGGCAGATGGTTGCCCCTCCCTAAGCCTGGTTCTGCCAGAGGTTTCTTCCTGTTAAAAGGGAGTTTTTCCTTCCCACTGTCGTTAAGTGCTTGCTCATAGGGGGTTGTCTGATTGTTGGGATTTTTCTGTATTATTGTAGGGTCTTTACCTTACAATATAAAGCACCTTGAGGCGACTGTTGTTGTGATTTGGTGCTATATAACTAAAATTGAATTGAATTGTTTAGTACCAAACCAATGGATAAACTGTCATTTTCACCTGATGATGGTGTTAGATGGAAAATTAGAGGATCAATTCTTCTGATAGCTTTACAGATATTTGACATGGTGGCACTAGATGAAGGCACAGGTTTACCAAAGTTAATACCATTTTCTCTATGGAAACCATGAACATCCTCATTAAAGTTTCAGTGCAATCCATCTATCAACAAAAGTAGTGGACCAAACAACTGACAAAATGCCAATTCCACCAACATTCCCGTAGCCACATATGCTTTGTATTCTGGGATCTGGCAAAGGTCAGTATAGGCTAGCAAATTGCCATGAAATTAACATTAATTCTCCATGTTTTCCAATAGTCGAGAACACAGCACTTTCCTCCTGTATTTACGTTTGTTGCTCCCACTCCAGAAACATCTGGCCAATAAGCGGACTGAACATTCTCATGTGGTTTGTAGTGATGCATTTTGGTTTGCTTGTAGTTCACTTGGATTTTTCTCTGTGTGAAAAGAAACCAAATCATGGGAAAAAGCTACAAGTTTACAAACTCATCAACAGATTCGGACCGGAGTAAACAAACTATAGGTGTAAAAATGCCCAAAGATCAATAGAGATTAATAGTTACCCTATTAATATTTAAGTCAAACCCTAATTAGAGCCGCTGCAAGGTGTCATTTACTGTTAATGGAGTGAAAGAGTACACCTACTTCAAGGCTATGAAGCTAAGTAAAACTCATCATATCCCAGACCTGATCTCGGTTCTGAAATCATAAGGCTGAAAGTGATCTTCATGTCTTACTGTGTAACATGGCAAATAAGCATAATTCTCCAAATGTCAAAGTGTTCCCAAAAGATTTTAATTGACTTTAGAAAACTGTAGGTGTGGCAGTGGAGTCAGGGGAGGCCAGCCAGCACACCAGACTGGCATGAATCAATCAGGCCTCCCCTACTTAATGAGGACTCCGAGCCCTGAAGGAAAAAGAGAGCGGGAAGAACTGAGAGTGGAAAGTGGCAGCGGGCGAACCGTGCAGCAGCCGACAAGTCGCGGGGGCTGAGCCGGAGATCCGACGGCTGGAAAGGCGGCGGCGGAAGCGGGGCTGGAAACACGGGAGCTGGGATAGCTGCGGGAGCCGAGCTGGTAGCCGCGGTGGCTGTGTAGCTGCAGGAGCCGGGTTGGGGCCGCGGCTGAAAAGCCATGTAAAAACAACAAGGACTGTTACAGCTGTGCTCCTGCCAATAAAAGCCACACTTCTGCCGGCAAACCTGTTTGTTACAGTGGTGCCGAAATCCAGGAAGGCAGGACGGGCCCGCGGTCCGAGCAGCCGAAGGAGTGGCGCGAGCAGCTGTTGGCCTGAGCCGGTTCCTCGCCGGCGCTGCTGCTGCTTTCCCTGGGTCCGGCGGGACCTATTCGCTGGATGGGGGAGAAGGGCCACCGACGCTGCGGCCGGTGGGCTGCAGCCTGGCCCGACGGAGCTGGGAGTACAGATGCGGGAGAGCATCGTCCTCGACCGGGTCTGGAGGGGCTGCCAGCGAAGGAGGCTCGGCCGCTGCTCCCCTCCCCACTGAATGTGTCTGGGTTTTTTCTTTTTTTTTTTTTTTTTTTTTTTTTTTTTTTCCTCCCGCGCCC
>VUQS01058202.1:0-41707 GCA_015108495.1 Heterochromis multidens | reverse complement strand
TTTGTTTTTTTTTTTTTTTTTTTTTTTTTCTGCTGTTTCCCTCCAGGTCCCGGCGGCAGTGGATGCCGCCCCCCACCCATCTCGGGGGGGGGGTAGGCTAGGCTGGACGGCGCCCCGGCCTAGGTCGGGCGATGGGGGAGTGTGGCAGTGGAGTCAGGGCGTGGCGTCAGGGGAGGACAGCCAGCACACCAGACTGGATGAGGAGTCTGGTGGACAGAATGAGGACGCCGAGCCCTGAAGGAAAAAGAGAGCGGGAAGAACTGAGAGTGGAAAGTGGCAGCGGGCGAACCGTGCAGCAGCCGACAAGTCGCGGGGGCTGAGCCCGAGATTCGACGGCTGGAAACCCGGGAGCTTGGAGAGCTACGGTAGCTGAAGCGGAGCGCAGCGGCTGGGATGGCTGCGGAAGCCGAGCGGAGATCCGGCGGCTGAGGAGCGGTGAGAGCTGGGCTGGGAACCCGGGAGCTGGGATAGCTGCGGGAGCCGAGCTGGTAGCCGCGGCGGCTGTGTAGCTGCAGGAGCCGGGTTGGGGCCGCGGCTGAAAAGCCTCGTAAAAACAACAAGGACTGTTACAGCTGTGCTCGTGCCAATAAAAGCCACATTTCTGCCGGCAAACCTGCCTGTCCTGGGTCGTCCTTGTTACAGTGGGGTATATAAATTTTGAAGGCAACCCCCCTTTAATGGCAAAATGAGCCTTCATAATATTGCTCTTTATGAACTTTCCATGATGTGGAAATTTGAGTAAATTTTTCCTGTAGTTTATTTTGGAATTGATATTGGTATAATTTTATTTTATCTATTTTATTGTAATATTACTGGCATCCATGAGCTGAAAGGTCAAGCTAAAAGGTATATCTTCATTAGAAGTGATTACAAACTGCAAAAGGAATATTGACAAGTCAGCCTGGACAGCTCTGTAATTTAATTCCGGTGAGACTATGAGGACTGCAATGATGGGATAGGAAGCTGGGATATGGACTCAGTCTGGCGCCTTGAAGACTACTCTGCACCATCCTCGGATGAAAAAGATCCTAAAAATGACATGACTCCATGTCAGTGGTGACAGCGTAACATGATGATCACAAACTTCAAAACATGCTCCACTGCATACAGTAACTTTAATCACTGATGGCAGCCTGACTGAGCACTGGGGAGGGTTGCTATGATGTTCGTTGACTCCTACCAAACATAGGAGGCTATTTTTGGAATCCACAGACGTAGAAAAATAGATACACTATATATAGTTTCATCAAGTCAACTATAATATGCTCATCTAAAAGTGTAAAAACTTGTATTTGTACTGGTGAGTGAATGGGTGAATGAGAAAAGCTTTCACAAGTACTTTGTAAAACAGGTGAGATTGAAAAGTGCTAAATACTGTAAGTGCTGATCAGTTACCATTCCTTCTATCCCACTGTGAACTATTTGGATGGGTTAGTAGTGACTGACACCTTATTATCCCACCACAGCCCTGCAGAGACCAACACACCAACGTATCTGTTTCTTTGTGTTGTTAGTTCTGTTTGCATGGATGCTCCATGCTCTCAGATTAAGTGTTCATGACACAGGGCAACAAACACACACACACACACACACTTACTGGGACACAGGTGCAGCAGCAACAACACCACATCACTGAGTTGTAGATGACAGCCCGGAGGATTTGTTTGTATGAATGCCACAGCTTGAGTGCATTCATGGCTTCCAGTTCAGGGCCACAGAGGAAAGCCTCCCAAAGGGCTGGTGCTGGCTTTGCTTTAAAGTCCCACTTCCAAGTGAAAGTTTCAACAACATGCATGCAAGGTTATGTTTATTTCAAACATATATCAACACTTTTAAAACATTTAGTGTTAAATTATCAGTGCTGCTTTTGCCCAGTAGGCTCTGAACACAGCAGAGATGGTTAATAGGCTATTTTGAGCTGGTATCAGGGCTGGCATAAATTGAATAAATCTAAAAATCCTGTCAGTTATGTAAATTGATTAATTTTTTTAAAAAGAAAGAAAAGAAAATCTGCATTTTTGCACACCAAATACAACAATCCTTTTGACATGCAATTAGTTTTGTGGGGTTGTATTAGTGTTTAATGCCCAGTTAAAGCAACATTCAACTCTAGTTATTTCCTATAGTACAGAAGGAAAAATCTCATTATAACCATGTTACTGTATCAAAAACAAAAGCTGTATGGCAACAACCATTAGACACCCACAGCACAATACAGAATAGAACATCTAACACAGCTTGAGAGTGACTTGCTTTCTCTCTTCCAAATACTGATCACTGAGTCCAATCTGCAATGTAATCAGAGCATCATAACCATGCGTCATATTATATATTTACTTGGACACCTCAGCCCCATTTGTTAAGCGGTAACAAATCCCAATCAAAAGGTCAGTGTAGCAATATCACACTAAAAATACTTAAATAAAAGTCAATACATTTCAGTTTCCTCAATACAGTTATAGTTAGTGAAGGTGCAGTTTGCGTATTGTTGATATTCTTGTATAGTTCAATATGTAATGAGTTATGTTTCAAATATAAAGCGCCTACAGTTGTCAAACAAATACGAATATGTTTAACAAATATGTTTAAGAAGAATAATTTACGTTTGAACTACACTGTAGTAGTTCAAGCAGAAATTTGTGTGTGTGTGTGTGTGTGTGTGTATATATATATATACACACACACACACACACACACAACTTGCTACATTCCTCGATTAAAAAGGGCTTTTAGTGAAACTTTTATGTGCTTCAGGGTAACTGGAAGGAGAAAGAATAAAAATTAATGTAATCTATTTCTGTACTTACAGTTTTGAGAGGAAGCTGAGGACTGATTACATTAGCAGTGACAGACCCACAGATCTGTCATGTCATTCATTTTTTTCCATATAAAAAAAGTGGATGACAGAGTTTATGTAAATGTCATTGCTTTTTATAATGGTTACACTACATGTACTTGTGCAGTTGATTTTACTGTATGTAGGCCTGTGTGTGTGTGTTTGTGTGTGTGCGCGTGACCTCCCCAGAGGCAGTTTGTAATCAGCTGTCAAAGTGGGCAATGGCCCCATCGCAGCATTTGAGAGCTGCATGCTGGGCATTGAAAAGCTTTCAAGTCCACTCATGCAGCAGCAGCAGTGAAAGTGAAGGACAGACAGCACAGACATTTAACCAGCACTTGTTCAGCATACTGATTAGCTGCATTTTGTCAGTTGTAAGCATGGTGATGTAAGTGTATGTAAGTTATTTTTTGTGTGTTTGGATTGCCATTTTTTAAACTCCAGTGACTGTATCAGGAACAGTAAAGAGCAAAGGTAAGATTTGACTATGGTTAATATGACAGTCAGTGCTAAAAGCTGGATAATTTACCACTGACAAAATGGTTACTAAAAATCCTGTAATTATTCAAAAATGTAAAAGTCATTCATTATTACTCATGTATATAATAAGTAATAATGTATGTGTTTTTTAAAGCATTTCTTAAATAACAGCATTTCTGATGGTTTGGTAGATGTCCATGCCAAAGACAAATCTCTAATCGTATAAATCATAGTATAACTTTCATTTGACATTGAAATTTACAGTATTTCAGAAAATCACTTTAAATTTTGCATTTTTCATTAAACCAAACAAAACAGCCATTCCAATTCTTGAATATCTGTTCAACATAATTTTTTTTAAGGCCATTCCATGTAAAAACGACACTCTTAATTCACCAGAAATTATACATGTGTTTTTTCTTCCAGAATATTATTGAAGTGAACTGAATTGAATTGTACTGACCTCTCAAAGCTCAGGTTAAAAGAAAGATTCCAGCTCTAGTTTTTTATTAACCATGGATAAAGATTCAGGGACAAACTTTAGTTTAACATGCACATGTATGACCTTAAATTTGGATTTAAATCAATATTTTAAATCTATTTTTTTCAAACTTCAACAAAAGCACACATAACATAAATCATATTTTTATAATATTTTAATGACTGTGAACATTTTTGGACACAGACCATGTGGGTCTCTCACATCAACTCTGATCAAATTTTAAATTTTTTCTACCACAGTGCATGTTATAATGCAACATAACAATAGGTAATACTTAATAAGCATAAGCATCCTGGGATTGTTATTTTTTTAATGGGAGAGCAGTATAACATTTTTAAAAACACTTGCCTCGCTTTATGTGTGGGTAAAGATGATTGAGTTGGGCCTCGCTGATGGCAGCCTGATTGATGAGCTGATGGAGCTGACAGCACAGAGCCTCAGTCACCTGGAGATCCAAGAACACTTCAACATCATCAAAGAGATCGGCCGAGGGAAATATGGCAAAGTGCTCCTGGTTACACATCGCTTCAGAGGTATGACTGCACTTAGTTTTCTTAAAGCAGAGAATAACCAGTTTCCTTCTATTATTGCTTAAAATAATATAAAAATCTTTTAATTTTGCTTATCCTTGAACACCTTTGGTTTCCCAGGAGAAATCAGCAAAATTTCTTAATACATGGCAGAAAATTGTCTTATTATTTGCAATTGGGTGTTATATTCACAGGCAAACTTCATGTTCCTCACATTTGTAATTAACAGTACATAGGGGAAAATTTCAATAGGCATAATACCAAAAACAAGTAGTCATTTATAGTCTCCAGTTGTTTTCCAGCAAAATTGTTCTATTTATCATCATGGGCACATCTGGAAGTTGAAATGAAATAAGAGCTACTGGGAGAGAGAATACCTTGGTAAAGAAAGGAAAGATGGGAAAACTCCTACTACTGGGGTTTTAGAAATACTATGTTATGGTGTCTTAGATAATTATCACATTTTATAGTTGATACCAAGAGCTGAGTGGTCATAAGTTTGATTCCTCTTTTAGACAAAGTAAGACAAAGATGATGTGTATGAACCGGGATACTAATAGCCAAAACATGGATGATCTGCAGGGACTCCCATGGCATTGAAAGTGATGCCCAAAACTTCAACTAAGCTGCAGGGCTTTCTGCGAGAGTACTGCATCTCCTTACACCTGTCCTGCCACCCCTGCATCGTGGGTCTTTTTGGCATTGCTTTCCAGTCTAATGAGCATTATTGCTTCGCCCAGGAGCTGATTATTGGAAGGGACCTTTTTGCTGTCATTCAACCAAAGGTGAGTCAAACAATGGCAAAACAAAGCTAGAATTGGCACCATACTAGCTATACTAATGTTAGCATGCTTATACTGTCACGTCCACCATCTGATTTTAGTGTATTAGCATGGTAATTGTGAATTAGCATGAAACACAAAGTAGAGTTGAAGCTGATGTCAATATTATTAGTTTTGCAGATATTTGGATGTAAACCAACACATTGGCAGCGTGGTGGTTCAGTGGTTAGCACTGCTGCCTCAGAAGAAGAGGGCCCAGCATTTGAAAAGTTTGTTCTCCCTGTGCTTCTTGAAATCACAAACATCAGAACAACGTATTAAGCCACATAATCATTTAATGTTTAGTGGAAGAGATGAAACTAACAGCACTAGAAATATATTAAAATATGACTGTGTCAAGCGTCTATATCAGTGTCACAAACCTTACGTGATGATTCTTAGGCCATTTCTGTTTTTTATTTGTTATAGGTGGGTATCCCAGAATCCTCAGTAAAACGCTGTGTCCTCCAGATCGCCAGTGCTTTGGAGTTCATCCACAGCCATGGCTTGGTCCACCGTGATGTGAAGCCTGAAAATATCCTTCTGCTGGACAATCTCTGCTGCCAGGTCAAGCTGGCAGACTTTGGCCTTGCCCAGAAGAGAGGCACCCTGATACGTTTCATCACAGGAATCCTTCCCTACATGGCCCCTGAACTTTGCTCTGTAGCTCTGCCAGAGGGCCAGAAAGAGGTGACCGCTCCTCCTGTGAGTGTGGAGCCAAGCCTGGACACCTGGGCCTTCGGCGTGGTTATCTTCTGCATTCTCACAGGCTACTTCCCCTGGGAATGCTGCATGGACTCGGATGACTTCTACCAGGAGTTTGCAGACTGGTGGAGAATGGAAGAGCGATCTAATACTGAGGAGGACATCCCTCCTTTGTGGAAAAGGTTCACTCCAGAAGCCATGGAGATGTTTGGTAAGCTCCTGGCTCTGGATGCAGGAAAAAGGTGTTCAGTGGGAGATGTGAGAGCATATGTGGAGGAGGACTGGCTGAAGAAGGTACGTGATAATGATCAGCAGTAAAAGTCAAAGCAAAAATAAAGGAAAAGACAGTGCCTCAGGTAATGATTCTGGGCACAAAGAATGAATAGGCTGATATTTAGGAAAAAAACAGCATTTCTCAGAATTCTATAGTTCCTTGTTGCTTAACAGCACTAAAAATATATAATATAGCTCAAAGCCAGCATGTGGTTTGCAGTGATGAAACATACTTACATTTCTTGTTTATCATTATGCATATCATTCTGATGCCTGTATCCTTGTGTCATACCACGTAAGAGCATCCTTCCTGACCTTTTGACAAGATTCTACAGAAAGATAACAAGACTGCTTGAACAACAAGCTTTTTTTCTTCTTCAAGAACTCAGAACACTCACAAGGTCCTACAAGAATGGTCACTTATGTAGTCATTTCACCCTTTTTGTTTTCAGTGCCTTATACACTCTCTCAAAATTAATTAAGTACCTTTAGGGGAATAATGGCTTGTCGTGGAGGTGGCACCCTCTAAGGTATTGGTGTTGCACCAATGATAGAGTATATATATAAGTACTACTGTGGTTTGTACGTTACATATGCTAGTCTTGACCCTGTATTGACAAATATGTACCTTATTGTAACACCAAAGAAAAAATGAAAATTTTCTTTAAAAATATTGCAAATTAGACATTAATTTGTATGTTTCTTTTATGTTAAGACTAGGACCTTTCTAGTCTTACTGACCAATGAAAATATGTAGCTCACATCTGCACCCACAGCCAACTTAAAATCACCAATAAACCTAAAAAGCACATCTTTCAACTGTGGAAGAAAACCAAAGAAACCCACCAGGCGCAGGGGGAAAAAAACAGACCCTGTGAATCCAGAACTTTCTTCCTGTGAAGATACAGCACCATCTTGCTGCTTATACACAAAACAGACAAAGAATAAAACTGGTCTTGTCTGAATGTATTTTTTGTATTTAACTAATAAAAAAAAAAAAAAACACTAAATCCTCAAATAAAATCATGTTTTTCTTGTATTTGGCATAATACAGACTGTATTGTGATATTGCTTAAAATCTTGACAAAAGTTTTACTGCTGGAAAATATATGTGTACCTTTTGGCCCTTAAAAAGATAGACATAGTTGAGGTTCAGTAATTAGCCCTACGGAATACATGTATATACACTGTGCCTGTAGGGACAGAAATTTATTTTTATTTGTCTTTAAGTCATTCATAAGTCCACCAGACTTACAAATGACCTAATAATTTCTTGACAGTTTTATCTATGAAATCTATGTTTGATTTATGCAAAAACAGCATAAAATGAGAAATGGATGCAAAACATTAAAAAAAGGAGGGAATAGAGATGTTTGTTATAGTACTGCTTGTTTTGTTCTGTCTGTATGGCAGATTTTAGGTTGTTGATAGCTAAGTGCTGTTTTTTATCCACCAGCAGGAAATTCTTCTTCCTGTAGAAGTGACTTTGAAATAGGGGCAATCGTAATGTGTGGCGCAGGCAATTCCTGCAATCAAAAACACTGGGACTTTCAAGATCACAGTGGTAAAAAATAAGTTACAAATGAATCTCTCACTATCAAAATCCCTCTCATACTCAGTGTATTAGACTTTATGTAAAGAATTGTCTTTGTGACCTGCATACTGTTAAATATGGCATTATTATATTGTTAAAACTGATTAGTTAGTATATAGCACATTTTTAGTGTACTAGTATGAACAACTTTGTAAAAATAAAGTTTAGCTAATTTAATCTATACATATATAATCTGATGAAAGATTAATAGGAGGGGAAAGAAGACACAAAGGTTTTTGGGACATTGCACAATACAATGACCAGGATATTTTTCGAAGAAGAAAAAATGTGAAACATCATGCAAGGTTTTGCTTTTTTACTAATGCAACCTGATGCTGTCAGCTTGATGCCAAATGACCACAGATCACTTGATTGCGACATTTTCAACAGACACAGAGAACACAGGAAGTGAGGAGTCGTGGCAAAACAGCACACAGCAAACCAGCAACAGAGCATGAAGTGTATGGAAATGGTTCGCTAAAGCCAGAGTCAGTGCTACAGTCACTTGCAAAGCTATGGATCCTGAAATGCCAGGCACAATTATCTGAAAAGGAAACTGGTAACTCAGACTAATGAACAATCCAAATCCAGATAACACTTAACTTCACTTAATGGTTTTTAAATACAGATCAAACCAAACAATCACAAGTGCAGTGTTTCCCACTTAAATGTAACATAAAATGGTAATACTCAAGTAAAATACAAATGCCTAATGTCATGCATTGCATATGAAACCAAACACATTTTGTGTACATAAATATATATATATATATATATATATATCATCTGGTCCTTAGCAAGTCTTACTATTAGGTAAACATAACCTGAGGTGAACAAAAGCACATAATACGTCATTGCATTATTTATTTATCAAAAATTAAGCCATACTGAAGAAGCAGTGTGTGAAAAACTAAGTACACCCTTACTGCTTAAGAGGGCAAGTAGCAGCCAGGTGTCTCAACCTTACTGAAATGTTGTGGTGAGAAAAGTGAGCCAAAATTGCTCCACAACAATGTGAGAGACTGACATAAAGAAAACAATTAGGTGAAGTTACTGCTGGTGCCACAGGGTGGTTCTACAAGCTGTTGACCCATGGAGTATATTTAGTTTTTCACACACTGCTTCTGTATTTTTACTTTTTGTGAAATAAACCATGGCATGGTGTAATAATGATTATTGTTCATCTGAGTTTGTATTTAACACATTTTAAGACCTGCAAAGGACCAGATGATTTTCCTTTATGTTCTAATTTGTAAAACCGAAAGAACTGAAAAAGAGTGTGTGTACCTAACACACACACATATACAATTCATGAATATATATTATATAGTTGTAGTATTGTTATTTCTATCTTATGTAAAAAAGTGAATACATTTTATGAAAATAAAAATGCATCCCTCTGCTTATTCTCCCTCTTTTTATTCACTTTCTGGGGGAAAATGTAGTGTGTTAAAATACTGAAATTCGTGACCTCACAAGTCAGTTTTTATCCTCCATCTGTCATACCTTAGTGACCTTTTTTAACACTGCTACATTGCATAATCTCATGCAGCTGGCTCTCCACTGATGGATGTCCTGCTGTTGCTGTTCAGGTACATGGGATGCCACAGTTGCTTTCAGGGTGCAGTGTTTCAGGATCTGAGGATGGAAGGACCAGATTGGCTTGGGACCCTAACGTGCTTGTCCCACTCATACTTTAACATATTTATAGGGCATTACATTAACTGAGGTCTTCTTTCAGTTGACTCTGGGGTCCAAGTGCACTTCCAGGCCTGTCATGCAAACACTAATACAGCCAATGTATTAGTAGCAAAGCCAGTGGAGGCATTTGACTCACTGACTATCTGTGCTGGCATTCACACACATGAAGAGAAGATTAAAATAATGTTTTGCATGCCTGTTCTGAGTAACAAGGCATTACAACAAGCTTATGATCTTGCAGACTCCATAGCTTGCAGTAAACGTTTATTATATTATTATATTTTTTATTCTTTCTATATATTATATTTTTGGAATGCACATTTTGTGAAAAGTTCTGTTCTGGTATATCAAACTCTACAAATGTTTACTCAGATTAAGTATAATTTCCAGGAAACATCATCTGCGTAACAACTTTTATCATCATATGACTTCAGTTAACTGCCAACTGAAGATCATTTCATGCTGTTATGAAAGATACTGTGGTCATGCTATTTCCCCTTTATCTTATCTGCAGAGCTCTCATGTATCTGATATTTGAGTACTTAAACACCACATAAATCAATCATCATGCACTGTGATAGACAGATACACATGACCTTCTGGACAAGTTTTTTTTTTTTTTACCCTTTTGATGCTGTATTATGGGGGTTTCCAGGAGGGAAACTTTTCAAGGTACCAGGAGGTAAAGTCCATGCAAAACTAAGTTAGTGTGAAGCTTTAACATCAACAGCTTTTGAGATATAAGGTTGTAAATAAATCCTCTCAGTGGTGTTCAGATTTCTTCCCCCCCTCCTGTCAAGGCAGCTGATGTGTGTTTTCAGTTCTTCAGTTAATCAAAATGACTTGTGGTTCCCTTGTAACAGTGAAAAACTGATTAGCAGACATGACATCATGCATTTCTTTTTCTGAAAGGAGTCAGATAAACTGATGTCTTATTTAACACTTCTGTTCCTAAGTATTATGTAAACTTAATAAGCAGTTAATAGTGTTGTGTGCAGCTATGATAACATTTATAAATGCATGTTGGTGTACAGTTACTCAATAGTTTTAACCTGTAGTATGGTATGCTGTATGTTATGACTACAAATGTATTAAACTATATTATTTCAATATAGTCTACTTTTGTCTACCTATACCTAGTACTGTTTTTAAAAAGTAGTTAAATATTTATATACTTTTTATGAATGATAAATAGGGGACCCTAAAATGATTTGTCAATTAAAAAGATATATTAACTGTTAAAAAAGTCTTTAGTCACAGGTCCTAGATATTTAGCAATACACCAAATATAATACAAAAACATATAAAATACAGACAAAAAAATTCCAACTGAAAGTGTATGAAAACAGCAATAAACTGTTGCAAGCTAACATAATTGTAAAAAAAAGAAAACGTTTGCATAAAGTCAGTTGGAACTGAGGTTAGTTTGAAAAAAAAAGACTGTAAAACGTTAACATGGTGAATAAATTACTGAAATGGCTTAGAATAGCTTAGTACAGTATTGACTTAAATTAATACATTTAAAAAACACTGGATGAAATGCAGTCCTGTTTGTATATACCTAACACAAACTGGTAGTTATATAACTATGTGATGGGTCATCACATAGTTAATGGGGCATTCATGTAAATTTTGCCAGTACAGAACCTATTTTTCCAATAATACAAACACCACATGAATTCATTATATATCAGCTAAAAGTAATAAACAGGGAGGTAAATGATGACATAGCTGGAATATTATAAACAGTTATGAACAGTTTTAGTAGTTAGACAACTATTGGATTAATGGTCAGTGCAGATAGCTGTATTAATTGTAATGCTAAAAATGGTTAAATGGTTTTTATAGTTGTAAGAATTCAACTAGATGTATAAAATATGGACGTGTATATACAGTCGTAATATATAGTTAAAGCTTATTGGTTAAAATGTTTAGCTAAATAAAATGGATAAATGAAACACTGAGGTTCTGTTGAATGTTCAGTTGTATACAAAAAATTTTTCAACACTGACTTTTACCATTTTGTAGTATTAAATAATACTTATTGTTAGTCACGCTGCACATGTTGAAATGAAAGATAAGTCATATATTCTGAATATTTATGACATCACCTTACTGCCCTCCCTCTCTCTGTCTCTCTCACGCACATACAAACACATGTGGCCATACACAGAGCCATAGACAAGATATCCAGGCTTTCTGGATGGCAGCAAACACAGAGGAGAACTAATAATACCACCCTTTGTTATGAAAAATCACCACAGCTGGGTTCTCCCCACCCTGCCAGTGGCTCATCTGCGTATTTAATCCATAAAAAGCCAGCGTGTGGTGGCTAAAATAGCTTTCATCAACAGTGATCTGTGTTTGAACAAATTAGTAGCAGTAGAATTACAGCCAGCAGATGAGACAGATTAGGAGGTTAAACTGGGCCAAAAGTCTCGGTCTCTTGCATATATATATAATTTCCATAAAAATCTATGCAATAGTTTGACTCATATTATTGATAAATTACTATATATATTTTATCCTAGCACCTTGCATGTGCATACATTTGTTTCTGAAGGTATTATAAAGGAATGTGAACTAATTTATATTTACTAAATATCTTCCCTACTTGATTTGGGTTTGTAGGACTGTGAAACAACAACAAAACACTGAAACTGAAACCATGAGCTGATTATGAAAAGATGGAAAATGATCACTATTGCAATATACCCAAGGAAAAGAAGCATATGGACAACATAGATAGCTATACTATATTCCTTTGCAATATGCCAGTTGAGATGTTTGAGTCTAGAATTGGTGAACTACTAACTGACTACCAGCCTGTGCTGTAAGAAATTATTGATTAAAAAATAATAAAATAAATATAAACTCAGGGTTATGGTGACAGTGAGTGAGTGTCATCCCCACCAGAAGCTTTATTTTACAGGTACAGGTTTGGATATTATGTTAGTGTGGCCAGCATCATTTGGAAAAAAACGACAGTGAGCATGATTTGGATCTAACGAGACTGTAAAACAAACAAACAAACAAACAAAAACAATATGATATATGAAAGACGGTCAGAGGATAGTCTGTGATAAGGACGACTTTCAGAGTGCTGATTTCAGTTTGCCAACAACTCCCTTGCTGTCGACAGAGATGATTTCTGTTGTCAACATAAGGATTTCTTATTTTACAGATTTAGGTGAACAACACTGCGTAAACCTCCTGAGTTCCCTCTGGCCCTGCTTGTCCCCACTGCTTCCTGCTCTGGACGAATGACACCTGAGACCGACTGAAAACATTATCGAGATCACTTACAGACCACTATGTCTCTGCTGTATCTATTTCAGCTTCAGCTACACAGCAGACTTAATCCTACATTATGATCCCTCAGCAAGGCCTCTGACAGCAATGCTGGCTGTGATGTTTACATATGACACGAGGGGCACTGCTTACAAATTAGTCCCTTTGGGTGTATTGCTGGCTCTGTGTTCTCAGTGGCCCTTGGCTAACTTCTGACCAAACATCTGAGGCCTTAGTAGGTCTGTCAGTCTCATAAAAGCTGCACTAGTCTGTCTGTCAGTGCCTCAACGATGGCCTTACTCATGTAGCAAGCAACTGCTCTAATTTTGACCATTGGGGAAAATGTTTAAGTGATAATAGAGAACAGTAAAGTGCATGATGTTGAAACTGTATTCAAACCCAAACCCTGGTGAAAAAGTCAACAAGCTGAAAGAATGTAACATAACATTTTCAGTTTCACAACTTCAGTGACTCTAAAAACGACGTCTTATTGATAAAACGGCTTATTGTGCTGTGTATCAAACTATATATAGCATACATAACATACAGTTTGATACTCAACATCTAAGCCATTTCCAAAATCCCTGAGTCTCTGAGGCATCACTAGATGTACTTAGAGGATCAAACCTAAAAATGTCATTAATTTTTAAAGATTTGTCAGTGAAGCAATGTTATTCATCACTCCAGTGCCCCATGATATGAACAAAATGTAATCTCAGCTGGGAGTAGGGTAGAGCTTGGGAGTTAGCAGCTAATGTTAGTGCTGGCTGGTGAGTTTTGTTAGCAATGTCCATAATTCACTGTGATTTTAAATCACGTGCTAATGTTGACTAGTCTTAAAACAAAATGTACCTACCAGAGAAACTAAACAGGATAAAAGATCACCTACCTGTCACTCACAACAGTCACAACCTTAAGATTTTTTTCTGCAAAGTTGAGCATCTTCAGAATGACGACTAAAGAGACCAGTTTAGAAATGCCAACTGCACTGGTATTTCAGTTTGGACCATTTACTGATACAATGTGTGAAAAAGAAACAATATCACTCAGAAAGACAAAAGATGACAACCACAACTTATTGAATTCTTTATATTTATGTTTTAAAGAATATACTCTACTTAGAGCAATAGCTTAATATTATGAGATGTACACTTATTTGTTCCTACCCAGAGTTTGATGAGTATATCTACATTATACTCAATATAAAAGTAACAGAGCAGTCTGTCTCCCAGCCTTTATGCAGCTGTAAGCTAAGCAAACTGATTAATAGCTCTATCTATCTATCTATCTATCTATCTATCTATCTATTTGTTAGATCATCTGCTGTGTATACATCACACATTTAAACAAAAGTAACAGGATAAAAAATAAAAAAATTCAAAAATATCATATATGAAATGTAAGCATGTTTGATAAAAGCTTTACATTCACCTATAGGTTTACACACAAAAAATAAGATGTATAGATGAAACTAGTTCTTATCACTCTTCTCATGCATTGTACATTTTAAGTGTTTTACTATACAGTATCAAAGGATGAATTTTAATTCTTTTTACACTGAGTTTTGCATCAAATGTAGGTTTCTTTCAGTCATTTCAGCAAATGTATGTTGCATTAAAAGATTTGAATATTGTTTTTCATTTAATTTTTATTAGAGGAAAAGGAAGGTGGATTTCGGCACAATCCACTTTGCGAGACTGTTTTTTTTTAAGTAGGTTCTAAAGCCACATTTGGCTCACCCATCTTGATCTGGCTCTAGGTAGTCCTCATCCCTCTGCACCAATCCTGGGGCTGCTGTGTTTAAGTCATGTGTGGTTTGGGGACTGTCATGGACCTCCACTCTAGTCTGTGGGGTTTCAGGGATCGTATCAATGTCATCATAACTCTCCTGTGGCTCTTCCACTTCGTAGGTCACCCCATCTGTCATAAAGAAAAACAAATGGCACATGTTAAACATGGATTAGTCTGATAGATGCCGTTTTTGAACTTGCCATTTCCTGGTATTAATGTGTGAAAACACTATGATCAAACTGCTTCAGAACTTTTAAGTGCTTTTATTATGGACACCTTCATGCATGTTGATGTCTCGGGCAGCAGAAGAAGTAGTGCCTGAAAAGGTCAGGGGCCGAGCTTCATTTACTTCATCAATATCATCATAAGGTAAAGAAGAAATGCTCTGCCCATCATTCTCCGAGATGAATTCAGCCTCCGATCTGAATCCTGGATGAAAAATAGCAAGCGAACACTTACACCATGCTGGCTTTTTTAAAAAACATTCAAATGTTTCCCCCCAAAAAACTCCCACATTCCAGATCTCTGCCTGTTTTTTAAAGAAAACTGAACCCCACTACTATAGCAATACAGGAACATCTTGAAAAGAAGGCGACCAGTTTACTGGGAACTATCTGAAATAAATCAAAGATAGGAAAATAGTTGCTAGTCTGTTATAAAAGAACTCTTATAGGAACACTTTATTAATTAGGAAATGTATGCATTCTTAGTTTGTGACAGTGTCAGAAAGGTGATAATTCTACCTTAGAGTTATTATCAAAGACTTAGACTGCATTATATTAAAAAGTGCTGGTTTGCGGTGAGTCAAATCTGGTGAGTAACAGTTAGTTGCAGCTAAAATACTATTGCATTTTCATTTCACTTTGAGTGGGAACATGGTGGCATGATGGCAAGAGTTACAGACCAGATTGTTTTCACTTTTGACATGTTCTCCCTCAAAAAATTAAATAAATCTGATGAGCACTCTTTGCTCCTGGCCATGCTCCTGACTTGATGTTAATTTGGGGCTTCTGACACTCTGGACTCTTCCAGTAAAAACTCCTGCTCTTTGTATCCAGAGCCCTTGCTCTCATCACCAGTGATCCTTGGCGTGGAAGTCAGTTTGAAAGAGAATTTTACATTTCATATCTCTTTTGTGTCTCTGTTGAGGTCCATGGTGAAGCTGAGGTGAAACTGAAATTGTGCACTTTCAAGTGGTCAGCAGAGAGGAGCAGTAGCAAGACAACGTCGAAGGGGATAAAAGCCAAATTTAATTCAGGTAAGGTTTTCGCTTTTTATGGGCGGGGCCTCCGAACTTCTTGATACAGTACAGTTCAGTAGAAGTAACTTATAAAAGCAGAAAATTGTAGTATCAATATGTAATGATAAGTAATATTATCAGTGTAAAATATAACAGTGTTATAGGTGTTCCTACTTCTTATATTACCATATCCAAACTAAAATAATGGCCTTAGTGATGTACAGTATATAAATGACACTAAGCTCCAGACTTTGATCAGGATCAATAAATTGTTTAGTTAAAAAAACAGATAATAAAAAACTGAATGAATGAATGACTCACTGCCACGACTGAAGTCTTCCATCTCATTTTCTTTGTTCATGACATCCTCATATTCCCCACTTTCAAACTCCACTTCTTTCCCTGGCAGCATTCTTGCTGAAAGGTTACAGAATTAGACATTTAATGATACAGTGATGTACCATTGTACCAGGGTACAGCACAAGAGCAGGAAAAACACAACGCAGATACAGGTTTGGGTGATTTTTCCCACTTCTGTACTTGCATTTTCCACCAAGTAAGCAATGGTTGGCCGAGCTGATGTGCTGCTTGTTCAGTCAGCAGCAGTGATGGCATTATTTGAAATGACACAGAGAAGTCAGAATTCAGTCAGTATGCTGAAAGACTGCCCTCTCGTGGCAAAAAGCCTCTAACACCTTTTTTTCTTTAAACTTGGATGATCAGGGTGGATCTCGTGTTCAGTCAGGATTTTTACGCTTCTTAAGGTAATACATTGAAAGTGAAACAAGCCATGTATATAAGTCATGTAATAAATATACTCACATGAAACTTTGGACTTCCTGGCTCTCTTGATACGGAATCGTATAAATACAAAAATCAATATCACTACAAGAAGAAATCCCACACCCACAATAATAAGTATAGTGGGGGGAGATGGCGGTGGTGGTGGTGGTGGTGGTGGAGTGGATTTTACATAGTCTGAAATCAAACACAGCCACTTAATTTTTTCTGGATTCAGTCACAGTGAGAGCTGTACTTGATTCACCTTGTTTATCTGTGCCACATTAATCAAGGTAAGTAAGCTCAGATTTAGAGAATACAAAAAGACTCTTTCTATGCAAAACAAGTAAATGAATATTTTGGAAACCAATAGGACTTATTATAAAAAAAATAATGTATGGTTATGCTTACCAGGGCAAATGATTGTAGCTTGAGAATAATCTCCACAGGAACGTTGTTTGACACAGCGCTTGACGTCCATGGAATTATCAGTGCACTCCAATGCTGTTTCTAATTTGGCCTTGAATCAGATTTAAACTTTATCACATTTTTTGTTACAGCCAGACTAAACAACACTGAAATTTGTCTGACAGTGAAAAAACAGGGCTGACTGAAGCATAAAAGCAACATACATGGGACAGAAGTCACAAGACTGGAAGTCTAGACCAAAAGTATTTTTTTTTGTTTTTTTTTTGCATTTCTGCAAACTTTGTGTTAGCAAAGTATCCAGTAAGTTTTTAACTTCAAACCTTTGGGCATTTTTTGTTTAATCAGCTACACCTCCCATACATTTCTTTCCATTTTGTAAACCTAAATCATTTTAGGATAAGATTCTTGTCTACATTATTATATTTCAAAAGGCACAGAGCCAAGGAAACTGTCCACAGTCTTAGTCTGTAGCATACAAGACAAATTAGTAAACACTTTCAAGAAGTAGAATGTAAAGATTTACCCCGTTAAACTTGCCGTGGTTCTCTTTTATAATCTCTTCACAGAGCTTTTTCTCTATTTCTTCGGAACGACTAAGCAGACATATTTTTTCCCAGTTACCTCGATAATTGACTTCAAGGAAACCTCCATTTTTTTGACTGGTGCGGAACTTTACACTGTCTGTAAAAGTAAAGAAACTGTGTTTAATAAAATGGCATTTAAGGAAACAAGCTTATCCACTTTCTGTCTGACAAATATGATATTAGAGATGGTCAGCTCAGCTTTAGCAAAAACATTAGGAGCAGAGGAAACAGTTGGGATGCCCCAGTCAGTCCAAAGGTTTTAAAACTAAACTGTAAAACTGACATGTTTCTGTTCAACATGTGTTTAAAAATTATAATAAGAAATAACTCGTACATTTTTCACATTTCTGAGATGATTTTTCTGGACACTACCTGCCAGGCAAGATGCTTTAGCTATAGTTTAGCTTATGCTCAGTCTGGCACACTGAGTCCTGCCTGTAGCTAAGATGTGAATTACGTCAATCCTGAAATCTAATTCCGTGCAAGAAAAACAAATGTGTAATCTTATGTAGTAAAATGTCATTGTTGTGGTTTGAAATACAAATTATTTGGGGCTTCACTATCTTACAAGGACCTTAAGAATGCAATTTTTATTTTAAAATTGTTGTTGTAAAAAAGTTGTGAAAATTACTCCAACATGAATAAGATAACTAAGCAAAATACTGCAAGAATTAACAGAGGAAATATATGTATGTACTGTATGTGTGGATGGGTTTATGGAAAGATAGGTGCATGGACACATACTTACTACTACAAGAAATGGACACTACTCCTGTATCACACTTTCCTTCAGTTCTCTTGCACTGACCAAGAATGGAATGGTAATCTTCACAGCTGACATGATAAGTGTTACGTGAACTTTGTGGTCGATTATCCGGCATTTTGTAATCGACAGCATTGCCACAAAGCTTTTCTTGGCAAACTTTGTGTTTATAGGATAGATTCCAGTTACTATCACACACTGGACTGCCATTTATCCTCACTTCCCCACGACAGTCCTGTGAAAGGCTGACACTGGGCTCCCCTGGGAAGGAAAGCAATAAACCACTGCAGTCAAGTATTGATAAAGTCATAAAGCAGTGAAGTAGGAATGAACAGTTAATTATCTGTGTCCCCAAAGACAAAATATGGAAGATCAAATAGTTAATTTAATTTTCTTACACACTCTTTGTGTCTCATCTCACTTTTAAGGGGGTTTCCAGTGCAAATGCAAAAATTCTGTGATTATTTAAGAGCACTCCTGCTGATATAAATCTTACCTTGGCATTCAATAAAGACTGGCTCCTTCCTTGAGGGTGGGGTTTCCTTTTCACACTCCCAAATGCTTTTTAGAGGTTCACCTGTACAGTTGAAGCTTTTCTTCCAGAAAGAATCTATCTCAATTGGCCGGTACTGGCTTTTGTTCGTTGACTGATATCCACCACAATTCATATTCTTGCAAAACCTCTCCTTCTCAGTTTTTGTCAAGGTTTCTCTGGAAACAGCACTGATTCCATCCCTCGAGTGAACCAACACTGATCCACTACAGGCCTTTTTGTCAGGTACCATCGTCCTCCATTCTAAGACAGATGAGAGAAATAAAAAGCTCAAAAAACCTGATGTAATCAACAGGAACTGAATGATATAGATTCCACGCTGTGCACACAGACAAGAAACGATCGGCTTACATTATGATCCTCCATCAAATTGAAGTTTTGAATGTTAAAGGTTTAGCTTAACCTGCTGACTTCTATGCAATTGAAATATTTTTATAAAGTGATACAAAGGGAAGCCCTGCGACTGACTGGCGACCTGTCCAGGGTGTACCCTGCCTCTCGCCCTATAGCAGCTGGGATAGGCTCCAGCCCCCCCCGCGACCCTGAATTGGATAAGCGGAAGAGAATGGATGGATGGATGGATAGTTACAAAGGGATAAGAACTGATAAGAGGGACATTCTTTTATAACTATCAGACTGCACAGGCTAGGTGTTTCCAACTGATTCCAGCAGTTATGTTAAGCCAGTGGTTCTCAAATTGTGTGGCAGAGCCCTACTGGTGGGGCACTGCAGAGGTGGCATGGACAACAAGCAAAAAAGAAAAAAGTAAAATTAAGCAGAATAATTATGATTTATGAAGTTTGCAGATATTAACATGCTAACCTTTATTTCACTAAAATTTACCTTTGAAGGCGGCCATGGCAGACAAGGTTTGAAAACCACTGTGCTAAGGTAATGGTAAATGGAAGTTACCATTTACCATTAGAGATTAGAGATTAGTCTAAAAGAAAAAAAATCATTATACACACCAGAGCATTTGAGGCCTGTATGTTTGCAGGCAGTTTTAGAAATAGCAATGCTGGTGCATCCAGATGATAAACTGTCAGCATCTGCAGAGCACGTTAGGCTTGAAATGGCTAGTTTCACTGTTGGTGTAGGTCCAAAGTAGGGAAGATCCTCAACAGCGTCACCACATTTAAGCTCCCGACAGATGGTGTTTTGACTGTTAATGTCTTTAAGAGCATCCGAGCAGACAGGGACCCACTGCCCCTCATACTCCACCTCTACGTTTCCAAAACATTTGTAACTGGGAATGCTAAATCTGGGCTTGACACTACCTGCAACAAAATAATGACATTGTCATTTTATTTTTAATTATCATTTTAAACAACAACAACCATTATCATCTTGGTGGAAAGATGAAATAAGTTTAAAGAATGTCAGTCTGGTAACTTTACACAAGTTTACAGCAGCACGCAGATTCGTATTTGCTTCTTTAACACAAATTAGGATAATTATGAAAAAGAGTAATTACGAGGATGATTTCAAAGAATTTGAAAGAAATATTTAAAAGCAGAACCATGTTAAAGCAACAAGCCATTCATTTTCCTTTTTTTTTTTAAAATTCTGGTATGCTATAACTTAGTGACTGAAGAATAAGAACAATCAACAAACAAATAAATTGGAGCAATAAAACTGGCACCTTACCTAAGGGGCAAAATCAATTGAAAATGAAACATTCTGAAAAAGATAGTCAAGACGTTTATTATATTTTTGCAATATCATAATATTTGAAAAACAATTCATTACCTGAGCAAACAACATAGGCTGGTTTTTGGTTATAGGATTTATCACTGTCCTGGTTTTTGATAAAGATGCTCTGTCTCAGGTCGGTAGTCTGACTTGTAGTGTGCAAACTCTTGAAGAGGATATCACCCTCCTTGGGACTGCTGTGGGCTTCTAGGGCCTCCCCACACTTCAGGTTTTTACACAGCATCTCAGACTTTTCTGGTGTCCAGGTGTCTCCACACATATCTCCAAACTTGCCTTCTACACTAAACTGGACTTTTCCCCAACAGCCGTTCTCCAGCCTCATCTCAATTTTTCCTGTTGTGACATCCAAAAAGCACAAGATAAGAGGAAACTAGTATCAGCAGATATTTCACAACATGTTAGACCAAGCTAAGTTTCAGATAAAAATAGAAAATAGTAGAAGCATGATTGAGGGAAGTCAAGGAAGTGAATGTATATCTATGAGCATTAAAAGTCATCTATTATATTCATCTAGCATTTGTTAAAAATGAATTGTCTCTTCTGAGTGGATCACATTACAACTAGTGACATAATAATGACCATAGTCTTAGTTTTGTACTTTAACTCATTCATATTTCACATTACCTGAACAATTCACATAGGCAGTAGAATTTCGGTGGTCAGGAGGTGGAGAAGTTTTGTTACACTGAAAAAGAGACTTTTCTCTGGATGAGCAATTATAAGACTTGCTCCAAACATCTATATTCATATCATTCTTAGAATTGAAAGTAAACTTGGTAGCATGCCCACAGTGCATCTGCTGACACACTGTGTTTGCAGACTGTTGGTTCCATGTCTCTTTAGACCCGGACAGCCAGTAGATTTTGCTGCCATGCTCTATCCCCACGTTGCCAGAACAGGATTCACTTCCATTCAAAAATACCACCTCGTGACCTGACAGGCACACCAAGAGGAAAGAGATATAGAGTAAGTAAGAGGCTGTGTGGGTCGTCTACCAGTTACTCATGCGTAAATGTTAGACAAAGCCCTTAGGCATAGAATAAAAGCACTGTATGAATGTGTGCGTGTGACTGGGTGAATGAGGCTTGTAGTAAAAAGTGCTTTGAGTATTCAGTTTGATTAGAAAATGCTGAATATCTTTGTTGATAGCTTAGCAGGCCAATGTCTCTCTACTACTTGTAGTAAAACATGCTCGGGGTGCTCAAAAGGAGCAGAAAAGCACTATATAAGTACCATTCCATTTAGCATACCGTACCATTATCATACATTTATCATACTATAATGCATGCATTCATACTGCATGCTGGACAGGTACAAACTCCTCCACAAAACTCAACTTTTTTGTTTGTTTGTAATATTTGTATAGCACTTTTTGAAACACACAGTTACAAAGTACTTCACTCTTTGGATAAAACCACAAATTAAAGATAAGTACACATGATCCAGCATACAGACATAGTCAAACATACAGTCTTACATTCATTCCTGCACAAATACTTCCATACACACATTAGAAGAAGAAAAGCCAAAATAATCTAACCTATAAAAACAAACCATAGATTCGGCTGACCTGAAAGCCTGAGGAAGACTGTTCCAAAGTTTAGGAGCTATGACATCACCTTTGATTTTAAAATAAGAGTGCGGAACAGTTTAAAGACCCTGATCGTATGATTGGAGAGGCCGATTGCTGGAATAAGGTCTCAGCAGGTCTGCTATAAAGGCAAAAGCCAGGCCATGTACCACTTTACATGTTTAATAAAATGTTAAAATAAATTCTGAATTTCACCAGAAGTCAGTGAAGGGCAGCAAGAATAGGCGTAATGTGTGAGCGCTAGCTAGTTTTTGTTTGCAGCCTAGCTGCTGCATTCTGGACCAGCTGAAGACGAGCTAAGGAGGACTGAGAGATGCACATGACAAGTGAGTTACAGTAATCAAGATGAAAAAAAATTAAAGTGTATAATAAAGGTTCCACATTATTGGGAGTCAGTAAAGGTTTGATTTTTGTGATGTTTCTTAAATGAAAGAAACAAGACTGGATGAGATTCAGCAAAGACATTCAGCACCCAGAAAAGCCTAATGACTATTTCAAAAAGACAAACCTTTGATTTGACCTTTTTGTAGTTTAATTTCTATAGGTAAGTATATTAAGAGATTACATTAGAGGATTTACTAAATAGAAGTATGTAACTGTGTCAAGATATTAAAAAAGAATAAATTAAATTGTTGAGTAAAAAGTCAAGGTAGTATTTCTAAAGAAAAAAATGTGCTAATGCCATGATCAATGAAATTCTAGAGTCTGACTGGTGTGAATTAACTTTCAGGATCCAAAGAGTTTAATACAATAAAAATAATACCCTTTCTTAATGAATTTGGCAGTATTAAACTGTAGGTATAGAACAACTGTTGTGCCTAAAGTAATTCTAGGAATAGAAAGATAAGTTAACTAAGCAGAGGAAAAAAGTCACATTATATTTTAGTATGTTTATTTTGGGAAAGCAACATCATTAGCTACACGTGTGTAATTACATATGACATTTTGTTTGCCAGTTTTGGCCGAATAAACTGTCCATGTTTACAAATCCGATCACTATAAAGAACACTGGGGTGAGAACCTTTAGATGCAATACTTACACTCAAGACTCAACAAAGCAAAGTACAGAATTTACCATCTGCAACGGTAAAATGTACAGTCTGCAATTTTTCCTGTTTTGATCCAACCTCCCCAGTATCATCAATCTCTTGTTAGGCAATGAAATGGCCAAAGACACATAAACTCTGCCTTAAAGAAAAGACACTGCAGTTTTTTTCTGTCTGATGCCACTCAAGGGCAGAGAAATATCCCGTAAAATTTCACATCAAAACAGCATTTGGTTATTTTGGATCTGACTTAGGTTCATATCCCTGGCAGAATAGAACTGGCAGTGACAGTTATACACATCAACAAGGTCAAAGGGCACATGCAATAGAAAAAATGACACTCACCATCACAGGTTATTCCTACTGCTTCCCCTTCCTGAACCGAAGATCGTCTGTTTGAGTCGGCTGTTAGGCACTCAGATATGTCTGATATATTTTTGTTTGCCGGACAGGCTATCGAGAGGACATTGTAGAAACCCTGGCTGAATTTTTCAGTTTTGCCTGTTGCCCCACATTCCAGTTGTTTGCAGACAGTCGCTGATTGAGCGGCTCTCCATCCATTGTTAGCAACGTTTTTCCACTTGCCCTCATGCTTTATCATCAATCTTCCAGCACATGTTCCAGGACCATCTACCAGTTCCACCTTCACACTGCCTGTACCATGACAATAAGAGATTTGTCAGACATCGGACACAAAAAAAATTAACGAAAAAAACTTATACTAAGCACATTAAATATATCACAATTTCAATTAATGAAATCATTACATTTTCTCTCTTGACAGGGTATTTATTGCAAATTTTAAAACCCCCATTATAAATGTTACAACAGAAAGCAGAAAAAGGCAATCAGCAGCCAACCAGTACATTTTCACTTCTATATCTCACCTGAACACATTACGTAAGGTTGGGATGAACATGGGATTTCTTTGTCATGCTGAGCCTGACAGTGCCACAGTGAGGACTCGCTGCCGTTGCAGTTCACATGGTCCATTATCCCTCTTGAATTCGTAGGTTCTTTAGTACTATAAATCAGCTAAAATAAAGCATTTATGAGTTTGCATTATTTCATTGACAGACAGAAAACACTGACTGATTCAAAAGACAATGAGTCACTACATACTGTAAGTCTAGGTAAAAAAGAGTGGTGGAAAGTACTAAATCAAAATTGGAGATATTTCCTCATATTCACACATCCAATTGTTTGGATTGATTGGTAACTCAAATTGTTAAATTTCCTTTTATTTCATTTATCTTAATAATTTTGAGGTTCAAATAATGCCATGTGTTACACTGACCAAACAGTCCACTGAGCAAACAAGAGAAGATTATTAAGATTCACAAAATAACAATTTGTTGGAACCCTGTAAAAATATTTTAAAAATAGCACCAATCCAGCTATCTTGAGGAGTAAAACGCTACATTCATCAAAGAGTAATGATATTCTCATTACATAAGACAAATATATAATACTGTTATTATCTCCAGGTGCTTTTACTTTATGTGCATTCTCCTAAGTATTAATGGTGCACGTCAGTACACTTATTACAATAAAGTCAGTAGCACTGGTGTATCTCTCAATACTTTCTGAAACATAGACAACCAATGTCCATGTATCAGAACAACAGGTAACAAGAGGTACCGTGTGGTGGCTAAACTTGAAAACTCACTTTCCCGCATTTAAGCTCCTTGCAGACGAATTCAGCTTCCTTTTTATTCCAAGAGGAGGCACACACAGGCTTATATTTATCATTTACTTTAATATTAACTGTGCCATAGCACTGGCTTTCTTTACCAGATTGCATCAGAACTACTTTAACCTTGTCTGGGAAAGAGAGAAAGAGAAAGAGAGAGAGAGAGAGAGAGCAGTTTTACAGTTTTAAGTGTTTGCTTGGAAGTTGTTTGTGTTGGAATATAAATTAATTGAATTACCTGTGCATGTTACATTTGTTTTGTTGTCTGGGCTGAGAGAGTGACCACAGTGCATTTGCTGGCACACATCAAAGCTGTTCATTTGTCTAAAAGGTACCCACTTGTTATTTTCTTCTTTTTCTAACTGCCCAGAACACACATTTGACTGGTCTCCTTTGAGTTGCAGTCTCGTATGACCTGTTCAAACAAACCACTTTCTTAATTCACCACTATATTCAATATGCAACACTTTTTATCACTTTAAAAACTGTGTAAGTCATGTGTAAGCAAGTGTGTGTGTTACCGTCGCATATGACAGAAAAAGGTGTGCATGTTGAATCATCATGTTTGCCATTCACACACTGCCACAGATGTTCTGGGTCTGCATTTTGAAAGGCTGAACAGTTGAGCTTCATCTTTGTTGATTTTCTGAATCTTTCACTTGCCATCCACTGTGGCATTTCTTTGAGTCCACCACACCTGAGACTTTCACACAAAAGATTGGCTTCTTTTTTGCCTTTATGAGAGAGGAATTATATATATTGTTCATCAAAAATAGTGCAAAACATTTTGAAAAGTGGTAAAAATTAGTACAACATTAAAAGGACTGAACGCAGTCTTCACAGTAGTTGTTCTGCCCTTTGAAACATTGAAGATTAGCAAAAAAGAATACATACCAATGCTGTCGCCACAAAAGTAACCAGGAGGTTTGCTGTCAATAGAGTACTGGACAGCTCCGGCACATTTTGATCCATCCAGGCTTATTGTAATATTACCTTGAGAAGCAAACTCAATTACCAGCCAAATACAAACACAGATAAAAACAACCACAATCAATATTATCAGGTCATGTTCATTATATTTAATTTCCCCAAATAACTTTTTTGTAGCTAAGACTCTTTAAGTTTTTTAAGTTGTACTTTTTGTAAGTACTTTCAATATTTTGTCATTTATCTCACCAAACATAAAAAACAAAGAGAAACAAAAAACTGAAAAACTTACTTGAACACTTAAGCTTTTTCAGGATGTTATTTGAGAAATAGCTGGCATTCCAACCAGGATGATGACAATCCCACAGAGAGCTTTCATTTCCTTTACACGTCAGTTCGTTGAGCCAGATTGTGCTATGTTTAGAAAGCTTATCTGTTACCAGATCTATTGCCGAGTTCTCCACAGGTTCCCCACAGTGAGTGCTCTTGCATACCACTTTTTCAGTGTTCTTGCTCCAGTGTGTATCCCCAACATAGCCCCATGCATTTTTATGGTAGACTTCAAGGTAGCCTTCACATGGGTTGCTTCCATTTTTTCCATTCCTTAGAATCAGTTTGTCCTCAACTAGTTACATAGCAGAAGGTTTATACAGTAAATAAGGTTATTAAGGTTGTTATGATTTTTTCATGGCTGACTTATTTTTGAGAACTGATAAAATTTAAATTATAGAAAAAGTTTACTTAAGTATGTGAGCTCTTGAGCAACATAACATCTGAATACCAGTAAAAACAAAATAATTTGGTTTTCTTATCTTCTGAATTCCTTCATGTGATTCTATAGAATAATATTGTCATTCTTCAGCGGGATTATACAAAAATAAAATGAAAAAGCACAAAGTCTAGCACTTGGCAATTGGTAGGCAAATCTTTTTTGTTTAGAATTTTCCAAATCCACTAATTTTCATCCATGCACTTCCGTTTAGATAATTCATGGACACTGGAGCCTATCCCAGATGTCATAGGGCAAGAGGCAGGGTACACCCATGACAGGTCGCCAATCTGTCACAGGGCTGACACATGGAGACAGACAAACGCTCACATTCACACCTACAATTAATTTAGAATTACCAATTATCCTAACCCCATGCATGTCTTTGGACTGAGGGAGGAAGCCGGATGCAAACTCCACACAGACTGGATTAGAACCCAGGACTTTCTTGCTGTGAGGTTACAGTGCTAACCACTGCACCACCATGCTGCCCACTAAAGGCCAGATTTACTGAACGGGGCAAAAGAGCGTGTGAGCGCAATCCCCAAATAGCGCTCATAGGTGTAGTTAGTTTTACGGGTGATTTACAAAAGTTGCGCTGTTTTCTCAACACAGGCGCAGTCAGTTAATTTCAATATCAAACGCGAAAAATAAGACATGCTTTTTGCTCATTAAAAATCGGCGCAATTAGCAGAAAATTGCATGTTACAAACGTTAGTAAATCAGTGTGCGCACTTGACACAGTTTGTGCTGGTGCAACACATTCATAAATCTGACCCAAAGTCTTCATTTTTAAAAAATACATAAATCTGCACATACACTTGAACGCTTTCAGTAGTTGTGATTTTTTTCAATTCTATATTTCCTACAACAGCTTGTCTTTAAAAGAAATGCTATATAAAAATAAACATCATTTTACATATAGCTTGTAAATAGATAGAGAGATGGAGGGAGGGAGAGAAAGAGAGATTTCTATTTTAAAATATTTATGATTTCAAAGATATTTTAAAGATTTCTTGTTAATTTGAATTTGACCCAAACCTACTTCAAGACATTTGTAAGCAAATAGAGTTTTTTGGGGTCCACTTTCTAAGTCTTTTTAAGTCTGATTTTGTATATATAAATAAGCAAATCTGGACTCAGCTGCAATGCACGCACGCACTCACCCACACACACACATCATATATATATATATATATATATATATATATATATATATATATATATATATATATATATATATATATATAGATATATAGATAGATAGATAGATATAGTGGGAAAGAGATTTCTTGAGCTTTTTTTTTACAGTATTTGAAACATTTTAAAGATTTCAACGATATTTTAAAGATTCTTTCTTAATTCAAATCAATAATAATAATTAATAAGACTAATAATATTCAGAATTAAAGAAACTAAATTAACTTGCCTTTTGAGATCACCAGCTCAATGTGAGCGATGTGGAGAAGCAGGAGGAGAAACCACATCATCACCACAGCTCATAAACTTGAAAGTGAGACAGACAAATGATCTGCTCAGCTTTATATTGCCAAGCTTCACCCACCAAAAATGGAAATGAGCAACATATACGCCAAAGTTAGACTCACAAATACTATCTTAGATTGAAAGAAAACAAACACACAAGGGTGCTAATTTCATATACAACACCTTTTTATGCTTTTCTCTTCATTAAACTGAAATTCACAATGATGCTGTGATCAGTGGTAGAACACACTACAGATTTCATGAGAATGTGAAATTGATCGACTGTTAATAAATTGCAAATTTAAAGTTTAATAGCTGATGTGCTTGGCTGATTTTTTAAAATTCATTAATTGTTGGTTTTTAAAAACTGTTTACATATACTGATCTAGAAATTAGTCTTAAGTATTTACATATTATTCTCTAGGACAAAGACTGGTAATTATGATACAGACTTTACAAACATTAAATAATATCTGCTTCAACAGTGCAATAATATTGAGAAATTCAATTAATCTATATCCAGATAAAGATCTGATGCACAAAGTCTCATGTCATAAATGCACTTAAATTTTTCTTGTGTTGCATATGATTAATACTTTTGCTTTAATGCAAACAAGGATAGACAGATTACTGAGTTCTTTAATACTGAGAAATTCAATTTACAGAATAAAAGTAAAGATTGGTAATAAACATAAAAAAAATTTAGAATTAAAATTTTAATCTAAAAAATATGATAATAAAAATTTTAGCAATATTATAATTGTAATAATAATAAATCCAAAACAATTCCACACAGTTTTATACAATTACCAGATGAAATCAATTTGAAAAAGAATAACATTTTTGCTTTATTTAAAATTAGTTTTAAATCACTGTTATTAGCCACAGCAGACAAGATGGTGTGTAGTTGAACAAGTATCGTGATGATGAGTGTTTCAGAGCTTTGGTCTTCAATAAAGTTAAATTAAATATCAACCTCTTTCAGTAATCCTGATATCTGAGAGCATTATGTCCTTAAATACAAAGACTTTCCTTTAGAGAGCAGCACGTATAGCAGTCATCAAGAGAGCCAAACATCAGCTCACATCAGAGAAATGTCAAACTATTAATATTCTTAGAAAGGAAAGATTATTTTAGTGAGAAAGAAAGACAGAAAAACAACAAACCTCCTGCTTCATTTTATCACACCGCATCTAGAAATTGTAAAAGGTCTGACAGTGATAAAAAAAATAGCATCCTGAACCTAAGAGTATGACATTTGAGTAAGACTTTAAATAACATGAGGAAGAAGTATAAATGCTAATATATGCAAATATGCTATTTTCTATTTATGGCCCAGAGAAATATACTTGGAGTGTGCATTGCCCAGCAAATGAAGCATGTATACAGGATGTGATAAAATACGTATAGAAACGTGCAAAAAATTTGTCTTACAAACACATGTAGCCTGAGGAGCAGTAAATAACTATTCAAGCATATCATGATATATCATGACTACAGTCACTCTTATGGAAATATCTATCCTGACATTTGTAGTCAGATTTTACATGTGAATGTTGCCTGGACTGTGGTCACAGGTGTAAACTGAATGTATGAGAGAGCTGCTTGGGGCTGTGGCTTTGTGGCTCGAGACTTTTCAGGGCTGTGACTAATTGGAAAAAAATATTCTCAAGTGCCCTTTAGTTAGTTGCTGAAGTACATTTACCCACCAAGCCCACTTTGGCAGCAGATCTCCAAGTGCTACTGGTTGCATTAGACAAAAACAAAATAAGTCGCTAAAAAGCTTAAGAATGATCTGGTTTTCTAAGAGTTATCTGGCAAGAGATACGTTCTGCTCAAGGAGTCTCAGACGATTGCGAGAAGACATTTCCAGAAGCATTTACTCTTTTTTTCGTCTTCATACTTCATACCTCTTCATACTTAGATTTCACAGTTGTAAAAGAAATAACAGTTAAAGCTTTGCATCAAGACTGTATTATTAGCAAAATGTGCTTACATTATGAACTGTAAAGTAAAATGACACCAAGGCCTGCCTCCTCCTGTAGACTAAAAAAAGGACCAAAATCAGACAGGATAAATGAAAATATCTACACACAAATGACAGCAATGAAAATATGGTAATAAGGCCACAGGTATTATATTCATCATGAGAATCCTAAAAGGACAAGTAATAAAAATGATTTTGCAGCCAGTATGGCTAACTGTGCTACCCTTCTGGATGCCCTGCCCCATCTTCACTGGCAGTAGCTGGGCATTTCTTCCTCCTGACTGATTTATCACCATCATTTGTGAGGATGCTAATAATAACAGCATTAAGATTATTTTGCCTTTTTTTTTTCTTGCCCGTTATTTCTCCCCCCTTTAATGTGGCCCCCTGAGCAGAGACTGTGGAACACAAAGAGGCACACATTACACACACTCTCATCAGTGTCCCTCCTCGATGTTACTTGATATATACAGTAGGTAGATGTATATATAGATTTTTATATATATGAAATATAACCTATGAAAATAAATATACTTCTGTGCAAAAAGCCACCCTTCATTTCTCTATATTTTGTCTATAACAGTAGATAGGTCTTTATAACAGTAGACAGATTAACAAGGGTCAGATGCATCTCTCAGGTCTCAGATGTCAGGTCTGTGCTGGATTTATTCCTGTTTTTTAAGGACATATACTGTAAATAATTTTTAATAATATATATATATATATATATATTAGATAGATATAGATAGATAGATAGATATAGATATAGATAGATAGATATAGATATATATTAGGCCTGCAAATTCTTTTCAGCTAATAGTTCTTCAGGAATCACTTTGTTGCTGCAAAAATACAATTTTATACCTGTCAAACTGTGTTATCTTGCATTTTTTATAGACTCAACTAAAGAAATGAGAACAAATTATGTGTTTTTTGCCACAGACTGCTAGTAACAATTTTTTTTTTTGATAACTTGTCTGTTATGTGTAGACACAACACTGGTTCATCCCTTGAGTTAGGTGCCTTTTTTGTGCTTGAATGACTCATAGGTGAGTGTTTACTGGTTTAACAAACAAACAAACAAAAAAGGCAAAATATAATATATAGAAATGATTTTTGCACAGTATATTTTAATATTTATATGCTTTAATATGAATTGAAATATATGAATTGGATAAGCGGAAGAGAAGGGATAGATAAATGGATATAAAATATAAATAAGATAATGGCTTGTTTAACATATTATGTAAACTTACTTAAAATGTGTACTAAATAACATTTTGATGATTTTGTTTGATGATTTTGCGAAATTTTCTATCATTTATGAATATTAGTTTTAATTTTTAACTTTATTGGAGGCCCCATAAATATTTTGTATCTAATTCCTTTTTAAAAACCCTTTTAAAACCCTTAAAAAATAAACACACACACACACACACACACATATATATATATGTGTTTCTATATAAAACTCCCTTTAAATTATTTTGCATCTGTCTATGGCCCTGTCTGTGGACTCCCTTTATTCCTATCAGGTTCACTAAGATGCAATTACCACACTGGAAATATCAAGTTCTAAAAATAAATAAACTAATATAAACTCACAAAACGTTTTGACATCAGTTGGCGACTTATTCAGATATGCATGACCCCTGAAAAAAAGAGTTGTTTTTTAATAGTTGTTGTTGTGGAAATCTGTTTGATTTCCTCTCGAATATTATGGCAAAACATTCTGAGCATTTGATCTCACATCGAAGCGTATGACTCACGCAGAGGTGTCTTGACCACATTTATCAGTGACTTGATCAGAGATGAAGCATAACTGACACAACCATCAGCTCAAGACAGGAGCTAGCTTAGCAGAAATGAAGCCACAAACCTCTGGGTTGTATTTTTGAAACCAGATCGTCTATCTAGGCAGGAAACCGTGATCGCACACATGCTTCTGCTTCAGACATATTCTCAGGAAACATGAAAGTATCAGCTCCTAACTGTGTTTAAAAGTCTTTATTTGAAGAAAAAATAGATGCATATAGGGCTTACATTTGCTTTAAATATTTACTTAGACAGCAAATTTATGAATTTCATTATTTTCCATTTGTGTCAAAACTGAATACAAAATTAAAGGGCATGCCAGCCAGCAAAGAAGACTCTCAGGGTGCACAACCCCCCCTTGTTGCACCCCACAGAGAAATACACTGTTCCACAAGACTGTGTGACTTTTATATATGCCACAATACACTACCACAAACTGAAGCAGGACAAAATAACTCCATGAAGATTTCATGCATTAAACAATGGACCTCTTTCAAAACTGTATTTACTCCCATAGAGTTAAAACAAAAGTCGACACGGATCAAGACAAAGTCATTGACATCTATCAGTCAGGAAAGAGTTACAAAGACATTGCTAAGGCTTTGGGACTCCTGCAAACCAGGGTGAGAGCCATTATCCATTATGGAGTAAAGTTACAACAGTGGTGAACCTTTCCAGGAGTGGCCACCCAACCAAAATTACTCCAAGAGTGCATCAGTGACTCATTCAGTAGGTCACAAAAGAACCCAGAGCAACATCAAATGCACTGGGTTATGCGGCTGGGCTATGATTCGAAATACACCAGCAAGTTCACCTTTAAATGGTTCCAAAAAAACCCATTTTTAATTAAATGAAGGTTTTGGAGTGGCCTAGCTAAAGTCCAGACTCAAATCCGATTGAGATGCTTTGGCATGACCTTAAACAGGTCATTCATGCTCAAAAACCCTCCAATTTGGTTGAATTAAAACAATTCTGCAAAGAAGAGTGGGCCAAAGTTCCTCCACAGTGATGTGAAAGACTAGTTATAATGACTGTTATCACAAATGCTTAAATGCAGTTCTTGCTGCCAGTTATCATGGCAATCACTTTATCACATAGGGACAGGTAGGTTTTGTCGTGGGGCCAGCTGTGAGGCAGGCAGAATGAGGACCCAATGTGCAGACTGTGCAAATCAGGAGTAACGAGGGAGAGGAAGCAAAACTGAACATAATACACAGGTGATGAAGAACTGTCAAAGTAAACCAGGAAACATAACACACATACTGAGACTGAGACTAGGACACGTGAACTTGACACTGAGACTAGAGACACACAGAGCGAGAGACAGAGGAAGCGAGGGATAGAGCCACAGAGAGATAGTGAGCCAGAAGGAGAGCCATAGACAGAGACAGAGAGACAGAATGGGAACTCAAGGAATATACTAACAGAAACCAAGAATAGACTAAACATGAAACCAGAGCTAAGAACTAAGAACGTTAATGAAACAAACCAATTACTGAAAGAAAAGGTACCAAACACAAAACACTGAGTCACAGACCCAGGACCATGACAGGTTTTCCCCTTAATAAATAAAATCATCAGCAGTTTAAAAACTGCATTTTGTATTTACTCAGGTTATCTTTGTCTAATATTGAAATTTGTTTGATGATCTGAAACATGTAAGTGTGACAAATATGTAAAAAAGAAAAAAGGGAAAAAAAAGAAATCAGGAAGGGGGCACATACTTTTTCACAGCACTGTGCATCTTTAGTGAAATTTTTGCCTCACTCTCACAAATTTAGTGCCTTTCCAGATTCACCAAATTCACTGCAAGATTTTTAAAGAATTTTTTCAGACCACAAAACAATTTAAAGCTCTACAGTTAATTTTAAGTACTAAGTTATTGACACAAATTTTCTCAATAGTGTCTATCAACATTTCATAAAAATTCTTTATGTAATTAACAAATGAACATGTCCTGCGGCCAGGACAGCAGACACTTGATTAATAAAGTTTTTTTTTTAGGGTTTTTGTGTGTGTGTGTGTGTGTGTGTGTCTTTTTTGTCTTTTTAGCTGTATGCAAAAAAGACAATGTCAATATATTAAAGCTGATGCCAAAACAAGACAAAATATTTGCAATGAAAATTAAAATATCTTATATATTTAACTGAATTCAAATACCCAGTTTTTTATTCAAATTGTTATAGAACTAGATTTAGAATGAAAAAAATAACAGAGAAGAAAACACAACCGAAAAATCTGGCAAACAATTTTACAAATAATTAAGTCAAACAATTTAGCAGGTCAGTGATCTAACACTGCGAAATCTATTTTTGCATCTTAATTTGATTTTTCCTCTTTTAATTTTTATGCTTTCCATTTGGCAGAATCTCTGTTGAAGCTGAAAAATATATATATTTTGAATTATGTTTGCCCAGAGACATTACATAATGTGAATTATATAATAATGGGATGTCTTGTTTGACTAAAGCCTTATACTCACCTTGCCCAGCCCTTGACCAATGTATTTATGCCTAGTATCAAAATGGATGGATGGTGCTGGTGACTGTATAGAAAACAAGTGAAAATTTAGCAATAACAAACAATAGGTGAGGCGGATACCAAAAAATAGTGATAGTAATATACAAGTAGTAAGGTGCTTTGAGGGAGAGAGAGAGTCAGTGACAGCAACACATACTTGGTGCAATATGTGAGCTCTTAAAACATGTTAATTAAAGTATGACCCTGAAGCCGTGCACAATTACTTATATCAAATCTACCTGTGGTAAAAATGTGTGAAGAAAAGAACCGCTTTGGTTTTTCTCAGCAGTACCACCAAATGGGAGTTTTTTCTAAAAATAATGAAAATAATTGAATAAAAAACTTTACATCTCAAATAGCTGTAATTCCCAAATCATTAGTATTCACTGGAAAATAACATGTTTGTTTATTTATTTATTTATATTTAGTAGTATATTGGCATACACATGTGCCAATTATTTCTACAAAAACATCAACAAACTTTTTATAGTCCTATTACATGACAGTACTTAAAAAGGATGGAAAATAACTTTTAAATGGTATCTTCTTTGTTTGTAGACCTGCATTTGTTAGTTATTAGTGTTTCCAGTTGCCCTTTTTCTGCCAGAAGCAGCCTGCCATCTGTACAGAATTTTATGAGCTTATAGGAAATGACATTTACCCTGGTGCTGTCTCAAATTACTGTAACTGAAAGATATGTTGACTGTAGACGAGGTGAAAGGGAGGAGGGAAAAGGTTATATGTTTTTGTATGTGCATGTCTGTTATTCATTTATTTTTTTTAATGTGTTTTCTTTAACTACAGCTGATGAAATCACCCAATAACTGTCAATAAAAAGCTCATTGCTAATCTGTATTTGGTAATTACACATATTATATTTATATTACATAATATTTTTGCTAGCACTTACATTTTCACAGAGTAAAGATAGGCTCCATTAGCAGAAAGACTTTTCTGAAGACGAAGAAGAAGGAGATTGTAACTATTGAGTGCCATCAGTAGGGACGAATGTGAATCAGTTTACTTGCATTTAACTCATAAGAATAGAATTACCATACCATGATGTATACTTTGGTTAGTGATGGACTCAGATCTTGACAGCAGATACAAAGTAAATCCTGTAAAAACAAGAAAAAACTTTACATTTCTGTTTTCATTTATTTATGCCCATTTTTTTATTTCTTATTTATTTGCTTTTTGATTCAGTTTTTAGCAGCCTTTGTGTTTGTTTTTAGTAGAAAAAGTGCAGATGTGGAATGACTGATGTTTGTGTTTTATTTAGCTTTTGGTATTGTAGGTCTTGTTATTGTCCATGTTCACTCACTGTCACACTGTGATACTGTTATCAATAATGTTATTTCTAACATTATTTTTACTGTAATGATACGTCAAAAGGCTGTCAAAAGAAGAACTTGAATGTGACTTTGGTTGAAATGAAAACCACCCACAAAATGCATGATTTCTATAGCTTTTACTTATATATATAGCTTTACTTTACCATATAGACCAACACACACCAGTTTTTGGACAGAAATGCTGACAGAAATCAATGATTGTTTGTTAGTATGGGCCATAAATTTTCTTAACTGTTTACCCACTTCAGAGGGCTGAAGCCTGTCCCAGCTGTTACTGGGCAAGAGACAGGGTAAACCTTGACCATTCACACCTACACCCAATTTAGAATCACCATTTAACCTAGCATGCATGACTTTGGACTGTGGGAGAAAGCCAAAACACTTGAAAAGAACCCACACAGGGATGGGGAGAACATGCAGACTTCAAACAGAAAAACCAAACTCACTTGGCAGGACCTTCATGTTGTGAAGCAACAGTGCAAGCCACTGCACCACCATCCTGCCCTGTATGTGTGTGTTACCTTAAATGAAATTGGCTAACTCATTCAAACCCTGCCTTGGAGATTTAGGGAGACAAAAACAAAAGATTGTTGACTGCTTAAATCTTAATAACTTATTTTTATTTATTTATTTGCAACATAAAAAACAAACTGATTATGGCATGTTTTTACCACTAACTTTGAATAAGATCTATTAAAAATCTAACTTTTGCAATAATATAATAAAGTATATTTGTTTTGAATTCGCTTGCTAAATTTATTACTTTCCTGCGTATTTACATTTACTCAAACTGTTATAGTTTTCTTGACAGTTTTATCATAAAAGATGGTGAGAACCACAAATGTATAATTAAGGAAACTGCTTTGTTATACTTTTCTGTTATTTACTGTGTTAAAATGGTGACACTCAATTACTACATTGTGACTTGTTAGCAGTACTCAAGTCACTAATTACATGTCAGGACTGTAGGTCTCAAAAATTGCCTTGTTAACCTAATTGGTTATTTTACAAGTAACCCTAACAAATGTCAGCTCAGCTGTGTTAATTACAATCAACTAATTGAGTGTTATTTTAAAACCAATTTTTATCATTTTTTCTGTATATTTTATTCCAATTTGTGGTGCCATCTAACTTATGTACCAACAAAAGATGTAAACTGAATTCAGTTAAATGACATATTGTAAGTGTAAAAGCAATAACTAATGATTTAAAATGTTAGTAACAAGTAATGGATAAAATGTTTTCCACCTCTAAGGGTATGTGTGTGTAGCATGCATTTCAACCTAACTGAACTTTACCATAAATACTAAGTTTATACTGTCAGTACTGACATTTCATGCACACTTTGTCAGTGATGGTTAAATAATATTCAGTTTATAAAAACGTATGTATTTGAAACCTTCCTGGTGGTGTTGATGAAGGAGTACATCTGCCAGGGTTGGATGTGGGTTTACACCCGATGAAAAAGTTTGGGAACCACTGCTTTAAACAACAAGTAAATTTGGTCTTATTTATGTAGCATGTTTTATCTAAAGTCATCTTAACATGGTCTGCATTCAGATAAATGTATGTGCAAACATTTACCCAGAACCCACATCCACCCCACACACGTAAACCACAAACACATAATGTATCCCTCCCACCCACCCCCACACAGACACATGCACACACACAGGTGCACACACACACAGAGTAACCATTGACAACCCTGAGAAATGTTTTCAGTTTAGCTTTGAATGTGGATGCAGATGTGGCAGATCTTGGGTCACGTAGGCAGTTTGTTCCACACAACAGCAAAAAACTAACCAAAAGCATCATCAATCTGGAGCTCACCACTGATGACTTGAGTCTAGGAGCAGGCCTAAAATCTTTTGGTAATACACACCCCTGAATACTTTGAAATATATTCGTCCAGTGGCTCCACTGTGTAGTAGTTCATGCATTTGCCTAAAAAGCAAAGGTTCTCTAGTTTGATCCCAGGAGGAGATACAAATCCCTTCAGGGTTGTGTCAGGAAAGGTATCTGTTAAACCTAAGTTTGTTTCCACATTATTAACACCACTTTCTGCCCTGTTATTCCCCAATTACATAAATTTCTATGTAATTTTACTCAGCTATAACCACTCTTGATACAAGATAATAACTTGGATATTACTTGGAAATTACTTTGGTAATTAGGTGTTGATAACTTGCTGTTTCGATATTACCATCTTGTTTCCACTTTATTACCCCACTATTACCACCTTATTACCAAGCTGAAATAAACTTTCCTTTTGCAGCTGCTAATTATATTTTTGAACTTCAGAAAGATCCAAACTGGCAATTATCCCCTGCTTCCAGTCTTTATGTTAAGCTAAGCTAATCACTTAAAGCTTTAGCATCTCATCTAACTTTCAAAAAGCAACAAAATATTGAAAAAAAAAATCCCTGAAATGTCAAACTATTGCCTGAAAAGGCCCCATTAGGTAATGTTACATTTCAGATGTATGAATGAGGAATGAGCTGTTTTTTTCTGGTAAATTTTAAATATTGGTTGGAACTGAGCAGGACACCAGCCCATGGTTTGAGCTTGGAACATTTGGTCAGATCTTGCTCAACATATGTCACATTTTGCGATGCTATTACGTGGGCTGCACACAAGAAAAGAAGCAGTGGCCAGAGGAGGATTTGGACTTTATTGTGTGAAATTTTGGATTTCTGTGAGTAAGCAGTACTGTAAATTACTGTTTATGTTCAGATTCAGGGCTGTTCACTGGAATTTAAGAGGAAAACAGCAAATCCAGGAATGTATACATAATTAAAATTTCTGGCACTTGAGTGCATACAAATGTTAATCAGGACAGAAGGAAGACCTTTTCTAAAAGGTGCTGAATCTGTTTTAAGATGTCAACTGTCAGGGTTCTGGCAGGCTGGGGTGTTTTTCTGTATTTTTTCCTCTTCAGGTGGACTGGTGGGCAGATCTCACCTCGTCTCCACCCTTGGGTGGAGCCATTCTTTCCGGTGTTACTTCGCACACTTTCTCATACCTTCTCATCAGAAGGCTGTGTATTTAAGATTGACTGTGGCTGTGATTTTCTGCCAGATTGTCCCAACTATTGTGATGGCAAATTGGCCAACCTTGTTGTTTCCTATGCTCCATTCCTGCTGTGTAATAATCCCTGTCTATCATGTTTTCCTCAGTGCCTCGCTAAAGGATTCAGTTCACTTATTTGCAAAACCCACCTGCCTCGCCTTGTGGAACTCTCAGCTCACAGCTGAGATCGGATACCCTCCGAAACCACAGCCTTCCACTACTCACTCCACTAAATCACACTCCTGATAATCACCTGCCTGCCCACTCTACCACATTTTCCAAGCCTTCCTTGGATTCAAGCCTGCCCTCTGACAAACCCCTTTTGGAAATACTTCCCCAGTCCTCAAGTAAGACATCCAAACTCACAAACCGTACTAACTCGATTCAGTTATGCCTGCCTATGCTAACTTTGCCTCTCCCTTTCCACAGACCCTGCCTAACTGCCAGTTAAATTTAGTGCCAGCTCAGATTCAACCTCTTCGTTCATTTATTATTTTGCTGTTGTAAATAAAGTTCTTAAACTGGGTGCATGCTGTCTCATTCTGCTCCATGGGTCCAGAAATTCTTCAACTATGACAGAACAATCTGGCCAACCTCTGAACCCAACAGACTTAGCAGCTCTCCGTACCACCATTTCCCATCAGGGAGCAGTGTTAGGCGGGCACGAACAGGTTTTGAGCTCATTAATGCAGCAGTTCAGAGTCGCTAATCAACAGATTGAACAAATCCAATCCAATCCAGTCATGCCAAGTTGTCTTCCTCTCCTGCTTCCAAGACTCCCGCCCAAGTAAACGTTGCTACCCCGGTAACTGAAAGCCTGGTGTCCTCCTCAATCAACGATCCAGTTCCCCTCACACCTGAGTCTTTTGGGATTGAGCTTTGTCACCGTGGGATTTTTTTGCTACAGTGTTCCCTGCTGTTTAAATGTTCACCCAGAGCTTTTCCCAATGATTAAGCTAAAATATCTCACTTAGTTGGTCTCATAAGACACTGAGCCCCTAAATAGGCCCAGGCATACCTTTTTACAAACACCATAGAATCTGTTACATACAACCATTTCACTATGGATTTCAAATCTGTGTTTGATCATCTTCTGTGGGAGGAAGGAGTGGTCCAGCAGTAATCATCAGGGCAATAGATCAGTGGCTGAGTTTTCAATAGGGTTTAGAGTTTTGGCTGCAGAGTATGGTGGGGAGGAGAAAGTATTAAAAGGAATGTTTTATCATGCTCTGTGTGACCAAATGAAAGATAAGTTGGGTTCTAGGTGTTACAAAGTGGGCAAAAACTGCCTCGGTACAACCAATAGTTCGATAATATATTTCAATAACATCTTTGCTGTGGTTGAAGCAGTCTGATCCATGGAAGGTATTCCCCAAGCATATTTAGTAAACATATCAGTAGCAACCAAAATATACTGGTATATTTTGTTTAACCTTGTTTGTGTTAGGGTCCAACACTTTACAAACCAATACACAATCAAGAGGCTGCAGCCATGGCCATTGTCTTATGTAGTGCAGGACTGTAGTAGATTCCTGACGCCTCTCCTCTTCAGATGGCTTACTCCCTCGGGCCACATACTGTCTCACCTTATAAAAGATGGGGTCTCGCTCCTGTAGACCTTTCCAGTATCCTGGATCCCAGTCAACTTTCACAACCCCCACAAGAGCTCCTTCACATATACTCTGTGAGGGTACCAGATCTTGAGGTTGCAGATCCTGAGGTAATGGCATCCTAGACAGAACATCAGTATTACCATTTTCCTGGCCAGGCCGGTACTTGATGTCAAATGATAATTTGCAAGTTGTGCTACTCACCATTGCCCTACTGCGCCAACTTTTGCAGTGCATAGATTGACCAGGGTATTATTGTCAGTATAGACTGTGAACAGAGACCCCCATAAAAAGTCAATAAATTTCTCTGTCACTGCCCTTTTCAAAGCCAACAGCTCCAATTTAAAGGAATTATAGTTTGAGTCATCCCGCTCCGTAGGTGCTAGGCTTCTACTAGCATAGGCTATCGCATGTTCTTTCCCATCTTGTACTTGAGATAGCACTGCCCCAAGGCCCACTTTACTGGCATCAGTGTAGAGCTGAAAAGGTAGTCTAAAATTAGCAAAAGCTAAAATGGGTGTTTCTAGCAGTTTCTGTTTCAGAAGGTCAAAAGACTGTTGACAGCTCTCGTCCCATTTTATGGGAATATTCTGCTTTTTATTCTTAGGTATTCCAACCAGCAAAGAGTTAAGGGGTCTAGCAACACTTGCAAACTCTACAATAAACCAACGATAATAACCTGCAAAGCCCAGAAAGGAACGCACCTGATGGATAGTCTGTGGAACTGTCCAATTCTGTACACAGGCTATCTTATCAGGGTTAGGGGCTACATCATCACTGCTCACAAGGTGACCCAGGAACTTGACCTTTTTCTAGAATGGAACACATTTATCTGGTCGTAATTTCAACCTATAACTTTTCAGTCTTTCAAACACTGCCTCCAAATGGCTGTCAAAATCAGGTGAGTATACTATCTTTATATTATTTTTATTATTTTATTATTCTAGAACATGCGCTTCAACTGGTAGCAGCAAAGTCTGGTAGCTCTGATCTTTTTATTTTATTTTTGTTGTATTTTGTTGTATTTTTAGCATTTTTTTTGTCAAGTACTGATGGATACTTCTGTGGGGAGAAGAGTTTACTCAAGAGAAGAGCTTCTTTCATTGAAACGGAGCAAATCTGGAAGATACCACCCTATTCCAGCTGAGATAAAGAGGCGTTTTCGTGGTTGCCGTGCTGGTGCAAAGGTGAAGGCTTGGAAGTGGAGATATAAGCCCTTTCTGCCAACAGTCATCATGGGAAATGTCAACT
>VUQS01058200.1:0-14443 GCA_015108495.1 Heterochromis multidens | reverse complement strand
GCTCTGGACCTCAGACTGGGGAGAAGGTTCATCTTCCAAAAGGACAACGACCCTAAGCACACAGCCAAGATAACAAAGGAGTGACTTCAGGACCTCTCTGTGAATGTCCTTGAGTGGCCCATTTTGGAATAAGGCTGTAACATGACAAAATGTGAAACAAGTGAAGCGCTGTGAATACTTTCTAGATGCACTGTGTGATGCATTGAAGATGGAATCTGTGGTCATGTTCTCAGTACATTTAACCATTACATAGACACTCAGGGATGTAGGTACACATGTACAGTGTTATCCAGTCTAACTCAACATGTCTGCCATTACAAAACTCATGCTAAGGTTGTGGCCATTTTATAATAAATATTGTTGGCCTATGTTTTAACACTAAACGAGGTGCTTTTCATGTTTCACACACATTCTGGCAATGTCACCAAACAAGAACAAACAAACAAAGAACATTATGAGTATCTTTTAATTGTGAAACTATTTTCAGCAGCTTAGCTTAGCATAAAGACTAGAAGCAGAGGCAAACAGCTAGCATGACTTAGTTAGCAACAAAATCTCCCCAGCAGAACATTTACAAGTACTATTTAAAATGGCCCCAAAAAGTTGAATCTGTTCATCTGGACGTAGCGTTTTTTAGTGAGTCAAGGAGGCCATTTACGTGAAAAGGGAAAGACCATCTCTGAACCGAGGAGGGGGCCTAAGGGTACATCTGTCACCATCTTACAATGCTGTGATTGCAGCCATTCCCCAATCTCTGTGAATGGTACTCATGGCCATTGATCAATGGTCATGACAATTTGCATACTAATGATCATGAAACTGACCAAATGGCCCATTGTTAGTCAGTGGTGCTGGTTTCTGTCATTATGCAATGTACTGTTTATAAGGTTGGAGAATCCTGCAGTCAGCTGAGACTGAAGAAGTTACCAGGAGGTGACGAAACGTTTCTCCCACTAAAAAATGCTACATCCAGATGAACAGATTCAACTTTTTGGGGTTATATCATGTTCCATAAATTATACAAAGCAAAAATCAAATGTGAGAATTAAACATCTTTGGATTCTAGTCTGAGGTCCTCTCTTGCTTATTTTGCAGCTGCTATGATTACGAAGGGCAAGTGGGTCTACACTGTATCAATCTGACAGTTAATCAGATCTGTCTGGCCATGTGTATGCAGAGAAGCCAAGACAAAGCAGCCGAATAGATTGCAAGGTTGGCACACGGTAGACAAACCAATAAACTGAGCTCATATTTTCCAAGGGACCGTTCACTGTCAAATAAACGACAAATATAATCCCACTTATTGCCTGGAATTATTGCTTGGCATCGATCCTCCGTGTTCTGCCACGGTTCAAGTGTTCAAAGCTGCTCTGAAACCTCTCAGAGACAGATTTCCAAATAGAGGGATGGAAACATGGCCCGGGGTTTCCAGATTACATTTTTGTGATTGTTTCACACGAAGAAGCATTTATCTCTGGGGCTTTGCAGCAGACTGGCTTAGAGTTTGTGTGCCATTGTTGGGTAGTGTTTCCACACAGAAAGCAAGGAGCCCAGAGGAAAGCAGAAATGGGTGTGTGCTACCTGGTACTCCATCACTGCTGTCTAAAAATAATGGGAAATCTATCAAGTCTTAAGTGTGGCCCATTGAGTGGGCTGAGCAGAGAGCTCTCCAGAGTCACTCTGAGGTTGAGGCAGATTATGGTTTGACAAATTTTTTGACAAACCAAATGAAAAGGTTATTAAACACAGTCATCTTTTATTAGCAATGACCATTTTACACCTTTATTTAATTACTTAGTGCTAACGTGAATGGAAGGCTTACTTGATATTTGAGTAGATGAAGTACTAAACTAAGTAAAAATCATAGCTATGAGAGAAATGAAACCCCACCTCACTGGTCCAATTTGTTTGTGCATGGACTGACAGTAACACAGTCTATTGAAAGCAAAGCACTGCTACAGTGTAATCAGTATGGCTGATATGAGGTGCAGGAAGTCTAGAGGAACCAGCAGCTGATAAGAGAGAATGATAAACCTGGGAGAAAAACAGATGGACAGCTGTGATGAAGAGATAGACAGGAGAATGAAGAGGATATACAGTAAATAAGGAAAAGGGTAGACAACTAAGACAGGAAAACAGAAGATATGACTGAGAGGAGCTACTGAGAAAACAAGACAAAAACTCTACATTATCTAAAAGCTTGGAGATATTGCTCTCTTTCCATTAGGAGCAACTCTGAGAATAGAGAGTATGAGGTGGTGTGTGGAGAGTGACCTCTGATTCAGTAGTCCTTGCTGGGGGGTAGACAAACAAACCATAGCTGCAGATCAATTTTTGCTCTGTTAACCACAATCCAAGGTTAACTAAGATGGGAAGGAGAGCAGAGGAGGGAATCGATCTCTTCTGTTTGTAGAGCACTAGACCATGACACAAAACACTGTTGTGGTTCACGACCTTGTTTTGCTTTAAAGCCCTTTACAGTTGCAGCAGGACAGTAGTGAATTTAAAAGCAAAATCTGCTAATTTATTGTCAGTTATGAATTACACAGATGCATTGAAAGGTGAAAGCCTTTATGACGATTAAAAAAAGCTACACCTTATGAAAAGACCCCTTGCACATTCTCCACTGCTGTGCACATGGAGCCATTAGAATTTATCGCGGAGTTTGATTTGCACGTTCTCCCCGTGTCTCAGTGTCTGCATGAGTTCACTCCAGGTACTCTGGCTTCCTCCCACAGTTCAAAGACAGGTAGGTGTAAATGTGAGAGTGATTGGTTGTCTGTCTCTCTTCAACAGCGCTGCAACAACCTGCCAACCTGACTAGGGTGTATCCCGCTTTTCGCCCCATGACACCTGGGATGGGCTCCAGCAGCCCGTGACCCTGAACTGGATTAGTGGAAGAAAATAGATGGTTGGATGGATGGAACAACTAGACATTTTAATATTCTTATTCCTTGTAGAGAGATAAGAGCACTGAAGCTATAGCCACCAGTTAGCATAAAGACTGGAAGCAAGGGGAAATTGTTAGCATCACTTGCACATCTGCAGCGCTTTGTAGGCTTGGGATTCGTAAAATTGCTGGCCTTACAAAATCTGTAAAAGTGACAATATTCTGTCACTGAGACAAATGTTGATTTTACGTTAAAGTTCCTCACAGCTTCATTCAGAGAAATTCCCAATGTCATATGCGGAAAAGACTTGTTGCAATTGGGGCAACCAGTATTTTGAGCATTAGCTCTAGTCACGTGTATTCAAGCTGTTTAACGTTTAGTTCTCGTTATTTTCACTAAGAGCAGTGTCTCTCTTTTTGTATGCAATGTGTTGCAACTGCTGCCCCAGTTCTTCACACATACAATGCATCATAAACACATTGTATGTAGACACAAGTTAGGATTTAAAAAAATAAAATAAAAACAGTGTCAGACTAGCCGTTTTTATTTGTTCCGAGTCTTTGTGCCAAGCTGAAGCTTTACATTTATTATATAGAAAAACCATGAAGCAGTTTTATCACCTAACCTCGGTTTCAAGATTTAATCTTATATTGAATGGCTGGTTAGATGTGAATATGATAAATTATTCTGTAACATCTCTACACTATGACTTTGACAATTTTCTGTCCTACGTGATGCAGAGTGGCTTCAAGTTTTTGCAAGTGAAGAGTGAAAAATGTTTGGGGAAGTCAAAATCACCTGCTGAAAACAGTCTTCAGAAGTGTACAAAAAGTAATTCGCCAAAACCATCTGAGAGTTTGTAGATAAAAGCAAAACACAATGCAGACGAGGTTCTTCTTCCAAAAGAATATTAAATAATTAAATCAAACATATCTCCTTTGGTATTTTATAAGAGTGGATCCAGCCTAAATGGTGAATGATGCTAAAGTAATTTTTTCCCAGCATGATGATAATGGTGCTACACCAGTAACACTAGGACTACAACTTACAAAAAAGAAAAAAAAGAATATAACAAATATATTTTGGATGGAATGAACAACAAAAGCATACATTTTCCTGCTTACATCAAAAAGATGCCTGAAAACCTCATCCACTAAAAACAGCTAGGAGGCAAATCCTAGTCTCTCCCAGAGCGTAAAGCACATCATGTCAGCTTCTAACGAACTCAAACCAGACAGAAAGTAAAGCGGACAATGACGCTAATTACTTGGCTCTAACTGTTTTTACATGGATCAAGCTTTTATTAAAGTAAAACCAAGACAGCCAGCCTGGCAGCACAGACATCTTTGATCTAAGCACGTTTTTGCAAAACATCCAAGATGTAATATCAAAGACATCTCTGGCCCAGGCAGCGGGGCAATGCAGATGAGATCCCACCCATTTAGAAACATACACCATACGCAGTTAGAGATTTCTCCAGGCTACACTGAGCCCTTTGTTCCATTGAAGACCAAGTAGTTTCATAGCGAGGTCCAACCCATGCAAGTCAGCCTCACGAGAGTACGGCAGTTGTTTAATCTGGCAAGCCAATGTCACAAAGAAAGCAAAACACTGAAGGAAAACATTGAGACATCACTTATGACATCTGTATGTGAGGTCTTTAATCTCGTGTAACATCCAGAAGCAGGTTAGAAATTCCAAAACAGCGTTGCCCAGAAGCCTTTGCTTAGACACCAAGTCTTGTTTTGTTTCGTAACATTCATATTGGGCAAGTCATTGCATATCAAGCAGAGAATGAGCAAATAAAATAAAAAACATTTTAGTGGATCTCTTCATTTGCAGACATGGTCTGTTGTTGGTGCACCCAAACAGACCAAAATTTCCAAATAAGGAATAACAAAACCCTGCAGTCTAAAGGTGTCTGTGTTCTGTAGCAGTTACAACAGCAGAGAAGCTGCACAAAGTCAAACATGGAAACAATTTTCCTCCTAGAAGTTAAATATTTTAGTCAATTTCACCCTTCAAACACCTTCAAAAGAAACATGGGGTGTAGAAATATATATTTGCTGTGGCAAATCTTTTTCTTTGAAACCTCTGGACCCACAGAAAAAATTTTTTAAAAAAGAAAGAAAAAAAAAAAAACACGTGGCCCTAAGCACTGTTTCTGCTTTGTCCTTGCATCTGACTCCCCTCTAAGATTTATCTGTGTTGTTGAAACTCCATTTGAAAGCACATGAAAAAGGCAAACTCCAGCTCCTGATGAGTCTTTTATCGTAGTCCTCATTCTGCCCTTTAATTATCTCACTGAGGACCTCCTGGAGCCACCACTAAAGATCGATGAGTATCTGTAAAAAAGTTGGAACTGTAAATTCAAGCAACCTGCTAGAAATATATCTCCAGGTCCATCATCAAGCAACATCAATTTAGATTAAACCTCAAGTACAATCCAAAACAATCAGCGGTATTAAAGCTTGTATTCTCACATCATCATGAGCTCAGTTTGTAAAACAGGCCTCACAAACCAACATCCTGGGAGTAAAACAGTGACAGGAGATTCTGCAACTCAGAAGTTTCGAGTTAATTTGGATTGGAAGACTGCAGCTATTGCGCCAACATTTGTCTTTGGGTCATTTTTTTGGATGAAATGTAGCATGAAGACGACAGCCGACCTAAGCCACCTGGAGGTATGAACAATACAACCGAAAGACATCAAAGTCACCCCCCTCAGGTTGTCCTCATGCTGAGCCATGTTTAATGACTGGGTAATTGTATAAAATCCTCAACAGGATAATCCTAACTGCTTGCCAACTTGGCCCGGAAAACATTCCATCAGTCATCGTGATTGCTAATTACAAGTAATGGACAACTAATACAAATAGTAGTGTGCAGTGAACAGTGTGTCAAAGTGGCCTAAGCAGACTTTGTGACAGCCTCCCTCAGCAACAGCATGTTCTGAAGGAGCAGAGGAAGCTGACCAAATGCATCTGTCAAAAACACTGGCTTACTCTGAAACTAATGACGGCTTGTTTTCGGTGAGTGAAAAAGCAAAGTGACCAAGAAAAATGTGCTTTATTTCTCAGCCGTCTATTGAAGGTCAAATCCGGTGAAAACAACCAGAATCATTTTCACAAGCTACCTCCGGGATTTCTGGCCTACCCTGTTTTTTTTAAACTTCTTCCAAAACGAAAGGAAGCAGTTGGAAATATAAGTTGTCAGATGTAGACAAAAGCCAATGCAACTACAAACTAGCCCCAGAGCAAGACACATTCTCACCCAGATGGAGACAAACTTCTAAGAATGTGGTCTTGAAGGTTTGACATTTGAGAAGAAAGGGAGTTTAAAAAGTGAAGGACTGCATTAATAAAATCAATAAAGTGTTTCAGACCAAACATCAGAACCCTCAATGCAGAATGTTATAGGCTAAGCTTGATAATTCACCGATGAAAGTGGTAAGTGAACAAAGCCGAGGCTATGTTGAAGCCCTGGGGGGAGCACTAACTCGTGCATACCAGCCAGTATAGAGTGCATCAAGGTTTCACCCTTTAAGACTTCGACTTTTGACCTTAATCGTGATGCCCCTTTAAAGAACACGCAGACACAATTTCAGACACTACACTACACTACACTACACTACACACACACACACACACACACACACACACACACACACATTGTAGGAGTTCGAAACTTGAGCCCTTGAAGGAATGCAGCCCCCCCTAACTTCAGGCTGCACATAAAGGCCTGTGTTGTGACACACACAGACTCCCTAACACATTCATAAGGGCTTCATGAACGTGCTTTCACTACATGACGCATACCTATGTCTTCAAGTGGTTTGAGGTCTACCGGTGCAGAATTTAAACCTCAAAAGACATTAATATGAACCAGTACCTGCAACCTACAGAGATTCCAGGCACAATGCAGTAAATACTAATTTTGTTTCATCAGTACACTAGTACTAGTAGTAACACTAGTAAAGTTTTCATATCATCAGCACCATAAAAGCTCTTTTCAGTCATTCAGATAGCAGATCCAGTGAAATATCCAGAACAACTAGAACTTTATTTATAGAAGGGAGTGACTTTAACTTATTTATAGGAGTACACACTGGGCTGTGTATCCCGGCTGACTGGCCCCAGCTGTCACCCACTGGCTCCAGTCATCTAGAAACAGTGACAAGATGAGAACATCTTCCTCATACCAATAGGGCTAGGTGTCACAGTGTTTGCCACACACGGACTTTACCTGGCGGGCTGCCCAGGTATATTGATAGCCACCCGAGTGTATAAGAGACTCACTTTTCATCCGTCTCAGATAATGCCATCTGCCATCGATGTACTACAGGACAATCCCCTCACTGTTATTCTGAAAGTTCTGTAGCTGCTAACCAGATTGCTGTGGTCAGACTGCCGTCGTGGTTGTTGTACTCCACTTTCTTTGACTGCACCTGGTGACAGACGTTGTTCTGCTCTAACCAGAACTTTCAGAAGTTGGAGAACCATTTCATGGGCTTCTGAGGCAGCAGAGCAGAACACCTGAGTTTCGGTCAGGATTCAGAATTTATCACAGTACAGTAACAGCATTAGTGAAGGTTACAAATGATCTTCTTATGGCCTCTGACAGTGGACTCATCTCTCTGCTTGTCCTACTAAGACCTCAGTGCAGCGTTCGATACTGTTGTCCATAATATTCTATTACAGAGATTAAAGCATGTCGTAGGTATTAAAGGTACTGCACTGCAGTGGTTTGAATCATATCAATATAATACACTCCAATGTGTTCATGTAAATGGGGAGTCTTCTTCACACACTAAGGTTAATTATGGAGTTCCACAGGGTTCTGTGCTAGGACCAATTCTGTTTACATTATACATGCTTCCCTTAGGCAGCATCATTAGATGGCATAGCATACATTTTCATTGCTATGCAGATGACACTCATCTGGCTTCATGGATAGATAAAGCTGATACACACCAATTAGTTAAACTCCAAGAATGTCTTAAAGACATAAAAACTCCCTGAAAAGCCTTCAGTTGGTCCAAAATGCTGCAGCGAGAGTACTGACAGGGACTAGAAAGAGAGAGCATATTTCTCCCATATTGGCTTCTCTTCATTGGCTCCCTGTTAAATCCAGAATTGAATTTAAAATCCTTCTCCTCACATACAAGGTCTTGAATAATCAGGCCCCATCTTATCTTAAAGACCTCATAGTACCATATCACCCCACTTCACTCTCAGACTGCTGGCTTACTTGTGGTTCCTAGGGTATTTAAAAGTAGAATGGGAGGCAGAGCCTTCAGCTTTCAGGCCCCTCTTCTGTGGAACCAGCTCACAGTTTGGATTCGGGAGACAGACACCCTCTCTACTTTTAAGATAAGGCTTAAAAGTTTCCTTTTTGATAAAGCATTTAATTAGGGCTGGATCAGGTGACCCTGAATCCTCCCTTAGCTGCAATAAGCCTAGGCTGCTGGGGCTTCCCATGATGCACTAAGTGTTTCTCCTTCTCTCACCTCTTTTCACTCACCATGTGTTTATACACCATTCTTCATTTAATCATGAGTTACTATTAATCTCTGGTTCTCTTCCACAGTGTCTTTTGCCCCGTGTTCTTCCCTCACCCCCAACCGGTCGCGGCAGATGGCTGCCCCTTCCCTGAGCCTGGTTCTGCCGGATGTTTCTTCCTGTTAAAAGGGAGTTTTTTTCTTCCCACTGTTGCCAAGTGCTTGCTTATAGGGGATTGTCTGATTGTTGGGGTTTTCTCTGTATTATTGTAGGGTCTTTACCTTACAATATAAAGCGCCTTGAGGTGACTGTTACTGTGATTTGGTGCTATATAAATGAAATTGAATTTAACTGAATTGAACAAGGACTACCATCCCTAGCTGTAGTCTAAAGTTGTGACCACACTGGAAGTGATTAGCTCGTTGTGCATCGCTGTGAAGCTGACAGCAGGTCGCCTGCAGATATTCCAGCCTTCATTTGCCTAGGTAACCCACTAATGTATTTACTACCAGGTCATATGTCAATCAGCAGTATCCTACAGTCTCATTTGTAGTCATTTCAATCATTCACTTGGAAGTTGGGAAAAATTAACCTCAGGTCCCACCCAGTTTGTGTCGCCAGTGGTTATTTTGCCCATAGTTACTTGAAGTCGCCAAGTGTCATTCATTTCATATGGTGTCTGGTTGCCACATTGCATCCGGTGTGGATGTAGCTTTAGATGATGGAGCTGGAGATCATCAACAGGATAAGAGACTCACTTGAGAGGCAGATGAATATATTGCTTATCCTGTTGCATATACCCAACTTTAGATTAGCCCATGAAAATCTGACAATTTCAAATATAGCTCCATCCTGCAAGTTAAAATTATATAAACCCATTCTTGATACAAAGCCTTTTCAAAATGTTCAAGATCCTATCTCCTTACAGCTGTGCATTCAACATTGCATTCCCTTCAGAAAACATTTCCCCTGAAGATATTTGACGGTCAGACAAAAGGGGGTAAGAATAGCACCGTCTTAATCTATTCTATGTCAAAGAAAGGGACTGCCAAATCTGGCTCAGCTGGTTACATGCTATTCCCATTAGTGTTCTTCAGAATAGGTGCAGAGCCAGGGATTGTGTCTCAGTTTACGGTACAGAAGAAAAAGGGAAAGATCCAAAGAAATGATTGGGCTGAGCTATTCAGCTGAGGCTATACCTAGAGCCTTTGGCTAGGTTTTCAGTAAGCTGCATAATTAATGAGGTGATACAGCGACACTAACTCTCTGGAGAAGTTCAGATTAATAGTTAGAAAACTGAAAGGTAAGTGGAGAGCAGTGAGAAGAAAACAGGCACAAGGCTGAAGGCAGAACTAAAGAGCAAAAGAGAGAGGGGTGTGACAGGAAAACAAAATCAGGAAATTGGGTAGACCAACAGAGGAAGGGTGGAAGACATACAAACAAGGTGCTACAGCATCTTACATACTGATATTTCCTTACACAGACATCCTAAATCACCCCACAAAGTGAGGCATCTTGGTAGTCACTCAATATGACTTTTGAAGGTGTAGTCACTAAAAGTGATATCGCACATAATTAAAAGTGGCACGCTTGCCAATTTAGTGCAAAGCGAAATTTGTCATTTAAGTAATCAAAACATTTTGAAAAAAAAAAAAAATCCCAGAAACAATGTTTAATCAAACAGATTGCAGACATTAAATGATGGTAAAGGTGACATGGCAACTTTTAAATATTTGAAATTGTTCAGAATTATAAAAGATAAGAAAATGTTTGGTATTCTGTGTTCCCTATGCCCTTCACACTGTCTTTGTTCTGTCATGTCAAAACTCATCTCTTTAAAAGAACTCATTATCGAGAGGGGAGAAGTTCAAAGATGCTTGAAGAAAGCAATTAACACATACAAGCCAGGCTGAAGGATTCCTCTGAGGTACAGTCAGCAATGTTGCTGCCGGAGAAGGAGAGAAGAACAAACATGAAGACTTGGACAACTTTGGCATGAATGTCAGATAACCTTTATAGATATTACTTGATCAACAAGATAAAAATACTGTACCTACATCCAAAAAATGCCTAAACACTGCCTCATTTCTTAGACTTTGATTAGTTTGTTTCTTTGAGATATTGCTACTTTCCTTATAAGGCAGCAGGCCGGCAGGACTGAGTTAATCATGAGGATCATGACACACCGGATGATCAAGTACAGGAAAGAATAGCAACAATAACTGGTGCAATATTTTCAGTGAGGGCAACCTCACCTTTTACATAAAGACATCACCATGGCCATGAAACTTCAGGATAGCGCAACAATTTACCTGGAAACCTAGCAAGGTTTCCTGCCTTAACCAGGATTTGCAGAGCTTAACCAGGCAAAACCTCTAAACCCCACGGTGTGAAAAACTGTCATGTCAATGTCATGTATTCAAGACCAGAATTATCACAATGCTGAACCACAAACACACAAAGAGGAAAACAACAAGAAACCAACAGCTGCCTGCCAAATAGTGATGTGTTTACCTGCGGTTGTCCAGGCAGCAGATAATATAGATATGTCGTGTGATATCTCTAGCAATACATGACAAGGCAAATAGGAGAGCGCATGCCTACAAGATTACAGTAAGAGCCCTGTCCTGTCTCACTCTTCAGTCTGCATGTCCTAACAGCATGTATAGTAACCGTGCCTTAGTACATGTACATATCACCGTGCCTGCTTTCAGCACTCTAAGTAGTAAGATAGTTAAAAAAAAGAAGAAAAAAAAAGAAAACAGTTCAGCCTGTATCTGTGCTATTTTATTAAAATATTCCCAATGTACAGATACAAAAGGAGTGGCAAGAAAAATTATTGTGATGTTCGTAATACATATGTCCTTGTCTGTGCTTCAGCCATATGTTTATACATCCATCTTAATCCACAGGGTGTGAGGCTGGACAACACAAAACATTACGCCACATTAGGCATCACATCTTCACTGAGAGATTTCCTCCTGTGTGCTCATACTTATGAGACATCTCATCAGTACCTCATCATCATAACTCAGAAAAATATACTGTAAACACAGGGTGGAAATGGGCCAGACAATGACTTGATATTAAACAGGAATACTAAGCGTCTAAGAGCTTTTGCAGACCTTGGAGGATTGTTCACACAGACCGTGAACATGGTGGCAGACCATTTTAACAGTGCGCTCAGGGAAGCTAAATTTGTGGTGATAATAGAAATAAAAAATATATCATTTGAAAAAAGAAAAAAATGAATGTCAACATATCTTTAGAGAAATAATATCCTGGTTAGTTGTGATAAGAACCCACTAACATAAGTTTTGCTATTGTCACTTGTTCTTTGGCAGAAATCTGACGGTGGAATATCATAAAACCTTGACAGATAAAAACCAAACTGTCAGAATTACTGAAAACAACTAGGACCCAAGTTTTCACAAAAATGACAAAATGAGTTTATTCCCATTTTCATTTGATGGTGAATGAAAGACTGAGCAATGTGAGGAGAGCTAATGCTACTTTGAGGCTGACTGATGGTGGGAGAGGTGTTTAATCAATACTTTATCAGCCTTCAAGCTATAGCCATACATCTCGGTCAGAGGCAGTAGCTTCCCCTTAGACAATTAAAAGCAGTTTCTGCCATTAGCCTCAGCATTCAAATAACTTAAATTGCAGAGCGTGAGATTGCTTTCTTGCACCATTAAATTAACTCTGTTGTTCCCTCTAGGTGACTGATCCCATTGGGCCAGGTTATTTGGAGGTTTCAGGTGAACACACATATAAATGAAGACACATACACATACACACGACCAAAAAAAAACAAAAAAAACCCACACTTTTCTCATCTGGAAGTATATTAGCCGAGGAAAGGTCAATGATTCGACATGTGAGACAGACCCTTTTATCTGCACTTAAAGAGAACAGCAATCTGTAATGACTCCCCTGATAGCAATAATGAAAAGCCTGCTCGAGGGGACAAGGGGAAACACTGATCATTTAAGCTTTGCACATGTGTGTTTACATGCGAGTGTGTGTGTGTGTGTGTGTGTGTGTGTGTGTGTGTGTGTGTGTGTTTGCGTGCGCTTGTGTGAGAGAAATGCAATGAAAACTGAATATGAGAAAAAGTGGGGGTGGGAGGTTTAGAGGAGTGGATTTAATCATCAGAAGAGAGAATGTGAATTCTCCAAATTGACAAAGTTAGCTGCCTAATGCAACCACTTTACTAGAAAACAAGGGGAGCTGAGTGGAATTACATCTCATTTCACTTTGATGAAACAGGCTTGTTGACTGTTTACTTCCTACTGCTGAACAAGGACATGCCAAAGAGCATCATTTATTCAACAATAATGCGAGTCAGGCTCACTGTGATTCATATATTAGATGTTTAAACCAATGGAGGGGCCATCTCCAGAAGTAACCAGCAAAACCACACAATCTGTCAGTTTCTTTAGAAGGAAAAAGGATAGTGTATGGAAATATGAATGATTGGGAGTGTGGGTGTATATAGTGTGCCCATTAATCAACATCTTTCACTGATACTGGCATAACAGGAAAAATGGTTGTTCTCACGTGGTGTTATCAGATATTTTGTTGTTTTAGTCACGGCCACAGAGGGTTGAACTCTGATAAGGTGACAACCTGTAGCAGCAAAATACAAAATGCAGGTGATGACACATGAAACCACAATACCATTGCCACAGATCTGTGTAGTTGCTGTCATCCATGAGCAGACAATCACACACAGAGTATACAGATACAAAGACGCTCAAACCACTATGGAATTCCCCACCCATCTCCCACATATACAATAAAGGCGTATTTTGTCCTATTCTTGTGATGTTCGTATATTCTAGTTCGTGAGTCTGCATTCACGTGCACGCTTGTAGTGCACTGCTATCCTTATGTGGTTTTACTTTCATGCCAGGGACCCATTTGTCTCCATTATCATCATAGGACTCGAGGACGGAGATCTGTTAGGGCTCATGGCAACAGTAATGCCTCTCTGTCTGGATATAAAAAACAACTTCACTACCTGGACGTTTGTCATGTCACTCTACTATAGGACCAGGAACATTAGGAGGGAAATAGTGCCTCATACCTCAATAAAACTCCATTTCCAATATTTCCAGAGAGAGGAATGGAAATTTGAGTGATGGCCGTACTTACGAAGCTGTTAAGTTCGAACTCTGTTTATGAAGCGTGTTTTGTCAGCTTTTTGTTTAATGTTAAAATTTATGTGACAAAATGGCAAAGCTCTGAGAAAATCACACCCTCTGACTTTCCCCTGAGCATTTGTTTGGGTGATAAATATGCCATTTCAATCCAGTTTGCAAGCAAAAAGAACATGGGAAAGCTTTTTTACCCACAGTGTTCTTTAACACATCAGAAAGCAAAACTGCAAGCGCCACAGAACCCCTGGAAGCATGACAAAGTCGATGCTAACAAACTCGGACAGAGAACGGATTTTCCAGGCCCAATTATAGGAGAAAATCTTTTAAGAAACTCCTGGCTCGGGCCTGAAGAAAAATGATGGAGACAGCTGAGCTATGTAATCACAAGGCCAGGGTGTCACGAGTGTTTAACGTACACCAATCTGATCAAAGTCTTAGAGATTATTCGCAAGCTCCTATTCGTTCCCACAAATCTTTGCTTCAAAACAGCACCTTTACACCTCATCAGTGTGGACCACCATGTCCGCACCCAGACTGGGCTGCTGTGTTTTTAATAGGAAAACACACCTCAATTATAAAAGCCCAGGAACATAACTGTTTTTTTCACTAATTACCACTTCAAAACAGGAATCGGATCTCAAGGAAAAAGCAGCCGGAGTATTGCTAATTGCCTTCCAGCTGGCTATAGACCACATCACAGGTAGTGCACACACACAACAGAAGACGTGTTTGCTTAGTTTCCCTTCTCTCTGCATGATGACCATTACATTTTGACCACCACCAGAGCCATTCATTAGCCTCACCATGCCCCTGAATGCAAAACCACTGGCAAAGGTAAAGTAAAGCACATTAGCACTTTTTTTTTTTTTTTTTTTAAGCGGAGGGG
>VUQS01058199.1:0-11170 GCA_015108495.1 Heterochromis multidens | reverse complement strand
AATGCCACAAAGTAGCCCGTTTACAATATACCAAACAGCACAGAGACAAGCCTCAAAACTTCTGGAACAAACTTATTTGGAGTGATGAGACCAAAATTGAACTTTTTGGCCACAACCATAAACTCTACATTTGGAGAGGAGTCAACAAGGCCTATGATGAAAAGTACACCATCCCTACTGTGAAACACGGAGGTGGATCGCTGATGTTTTGGGGATGTGTGAGCTACACAGGCACAGGAAACTTGGTCAAAATTGATGGCAAGATGAATGCAGCAGGTTATCAGAAAATACTGGAGGAATATTTGCACTCATCAGCCCGGAAGCTGCGCATGGGACACACTTGGACGTTCCAACATGACAATGATCCAAAACACAAGGCCAAGTCGACCTTTCATTGGCTACAGCAGAATAAAGTGAAGGTTCTGGAGTGGCCGTCTCAGTCTCCTGACCTCAATATCATTGAGCCACTTTGGGGAGATCTCAAACGTGCAGTTCATGCAAGACAGCCCAAGAATTTAGAGGAAATGGAGGCATTTTGCCAAGAAGAATGGGCAGCTTTACCATTGCAATTTGCTCCAAAAGCTCCCTGAAAAGCCTTCAGTTGATCCAGAATGCTGCAGCAAGAGTACTAAATGGGACTGGAAAGAGAGACCACATTTCTCCCATATTAGCTTCTCTTCGTTGGCTCCCTGTTAAATTCTGAATTTAATTTAAAATCCTTCTTCTCACATACTAAATCCAGAATAATCAGGTCCCACCATATCTTAAAGACCTCATAGTACCGTATTATCCTAACAGAACACTTTGCTCTCAGACTGCAGACTTACTTGTAGTTCCTAGAGTTTTCAAAAGTACAATGGGAGCCGGAGCCTTGAGCTACAGTATCTCTACTTTGGAACCAGCTCCCAGTCTGGATACAGGAGACAGACACTCTCTCTACTTTTAAGATTAGGCTTAAAACTTTCCTTTTTGAGAAAGCTTATAGTTAGGGCTGGATCCGGTGACCCTGAACCATCCATTAGTTATGCTGCAATAGGCTTAGGCTGCTGGAGGGCTTCCCATGACTGAGCATTGTCTATTTTCACTCTGTCTGTGTTTATACACCACTACTGTATTTAATCATTGGCAATTATTAAACTCTGGCTCTCTCCTATAGTTTGCTTTTTGTCCTGTCTTTCTCTGCTTGCTTCTCTTTCCCTTCACCCCCAACTGGTTGCAGTGGATGGCTGCCCCTCCCTGAGCCTGGTTCTGCCAGAGGTTTCTTTCTGTTAAAAGGGAGTTTTTCCTTCCTACTGTCGCCAAGTGCTTGGTCATTGGTCTGATTGTTGTTGTTTTTTTTGTTTTTGTTTTTGTTTTGTTTGTTTAATATTGTCGGGTCTTTACCTCACAATTTAAAATGCCTTGAGGTGACTGTTGTTGTTAATTCCATCCATCCATCCATTCTCTTCCGCTTATCCAATTCAGGGTCGCGGGGGGGGGCTGGAGCCTATCCCAGCTGCTGTTGTTAATTGGTGTTATATTAATACAATTGAATTGAATTTATTTAATAGTGATTTTGAATCAAAGGATATATACTGTAATACAAAGACACCGTTGTTGCTGGTGACTTCCTGATATATCCTGACACTGACAAGTTGTACTGATAATCTGATGAAATGTTATATCATATGCTTCACTGAATCACTATGGATTAGCTGCTATTTTGTGCACCCATTAAATACTTCTTGTGGTCTGCTGTGAAGAATCAGAAAAACTATAATTTCTACTAATGGATTTTTCACATGAGAAGTGACAACTACTAGTTTCCAATTCCTTTTCAGTGAGAAGTGAGCAGGCAGCGGGGGACTAGGCAGCAGCTTACTGTAGGTGGCAGTTTGGTGGGTGGGTGCTGTCCCAAGAGATTGCTTTTTTGCATGAATTGAGAACATGCTTGCCTTCCAAAATAAAAATAATAAACTTCTGAGCTGGCAGCACATAATTCAGTTGAGCTCACACATTACTTGAAGGTAAAAAACTGCAGGAAAATTAAATTTTATAAGCGGCATACATGTTAAAATTTACAGAGGGATAAACTTGAAAGCAAGTGTTGGGAAATGCACAGAAACGATGCTTACCTTGCAGCTGAGTGCATTTGCAACGGTCTTACCCTAGTCCACAGATTTTTGTATCAATGCAAGATGTTCAAGAAACAAAAACATCCCCCTCATATTGTCCAGGGATGATTTGCTTACTGTGCAGTTCCCATGGTTACCTCACTAAAGGACATACCACTTCAGAGACTCTGACTGTTCTGTTGTCTTTCACATGGGATGGGGGAGGGAGGTGTGGGACAAACACTGGGGCATTGCTTACAATTAAAAATCCTGTAAGGCTTTACTAGACCAGATGGCACAATAATGAAGGGTTAGGGTTAACTATTCTAAAACAACAGTCATCATACACTGTAATAGAAGTCAGAGAGTTAAGACTCACAGTATATGACAGCTGTTACCATGGTTTGTGTATTTTCTGTAAACCTTCTTTCAAGGCACAGATATATTTCTAGCAGGTAAACTTCTGACAGCAAATTATGTGACTTTATCAGGCTTCTAATAAAGCAAAATCCTCCTGCGTGTCAACTGAATGTTGCATTAAGGAAAGATATGACAATTTGTACTGACATTTTGTACAAAATAAGGATAAGCCATTAAATTTGTGTCACTTTTAATTGCTGTCTTGAAATCTGTCCGTTCAGTTTTTGTTTTGTTTTTTATCTACAAATCAAAATTTTAAATACAGCAACAAGCCTCCCCACAACCTTCAGCCACCACCAATTCTTAAATTATCCCCTTGCATTTTTGTCATCAGTGAGAGGCACCACTTGGTTTAAACAGTATATAGGTGTAAAATATAAATACATGATACTGAATACATTAAATTATTGTGTGCATATTTACCTTTAAACAATTGATTTTACAGAAAATAATTTAAAACTGGCTATTAATATAATATATATTTTTAGCCCACATTAGTCGTGTAGTATACAATACTTAGTAAACACTTGTCTTGATGATTTTCAGCTTTCAGTGAGAGAACAGATGAAGGAAAGTTAGTGAAACAGGAAGTGCAGAGGATTAGTAAAGAGGAAGTGAAGGCAGCCATCAAGAGGATGAAGAGTGGAAAGGCAGTTGGTCCAGATGACATACCTGTGGAGGTATGGAAATGTCTAGGAGAGAAGGCAGTGGACTTTCTAACCAGGTTGTTTAACACAATTCTCGAGAGTGAGAGGAAAGTGTGCTGGTACTGATTTTCAAGAACAAGGGTGATGTGCAGAGTTGTAGGAGGAGTGAAAGATGGGTTCAAGGTGGGGATGGGATTACATCTGAGCCTCTTCTTGTTTGCAATGGTGATGGACAGGTTGACAGATGAGGTCAGGCAGGAGTCTCTGTGGACTATGATGTTTGCAGATAACACTGATCTATAGTGAGAATAGTGAGCAGGTGGAAGAGAGCCTGGAGAGGTGGAGGTATGCACAGGAGAGAAGAGGAATGAAAGTCTGTAAAAGCAAGACATATTACATGTGTGTAAATGAGAGGGAGACAGATGTAACAGTGAAGCTGTAAGGAGTAGAGATAGTAAAGGTAGATGAGTTTAAATCCCTGGGGTCTACCATCAAAAGCAATTGATAGTGCATGAGAGAGGTGAAGAAGAGAGTACAGGCAGGGGGGAGTGGGTGGAGATGTGAGTGGAGTGTCGGGAGTAATTTGTGACAGAAGGTTAGCAGCAAGAATGAAAGGGAAGGTTTAAAAGATGGTAGTGGGACCTGCTATGATGTATGGTTTGGAGATGGTAGCACTAACAATAAGACAAGTGGCAGAGATGAAGATACTAAGGTTTTCATTTGGAGTGAATGTGGAGCTGCCAGGCAGGAAGAAAAGAGGAACACCGCAAAGAAGATTTATGAATGTAGTGAAGGCGGACATGCAGAAAGTTGGCGTGGTGTGACACAGGAGGATGCTAGGGATAGAGTGAGATGAAGGTAGATGAGGGAGCAGCCAAAAGAAGAAGAAGAAGCAGAAGAAGAATATGAAAAAGAGGAAGAGTGGCTGGGAAATTTGTGGTCATCCATACATCAAACCTTTATAGATCTCATTTCAGTGCAGTGATAGCACTGTCAAAGAACCCTAAACCCTTTGACTCTTGTCAAGGCAGAGGGGCTCACCTGCTGAGCATATACTGCTCTACACACACCACTCTTCTCTTTCTCTCCAGCTCTGAATAAAACTAAGAACTTATCATTAAATTCATTGCTGTGCTGCTTAACCACACATTAACTGTATTTAAGAGCAGAAAGAGGTGTGCTACTTTATTTCACATAAGCTATGAGCTTTTTTTGTTCCTGAGACAAATTATTACAAATGACCATGCAGAGACTAATAATGAGCACATATCATTCATAAGCTCAGTTCGCAAAATGACAAATATGGAATTCATATGCAAACTGACTGCTCTTCTTTTCCTCTTTATGTAATATGTATTGCTAAAATTAAATTTGCTTGCAGGTTATTTAATAAGGTGAGATATTACCACATTCAGGTACTGACACTGAAACATATTCTTCTTGGCACATCAGTGTTTTTAAAGCTTAAACACATTCAGTGTGTTTAATCACAGCGCAGTGAATATTATTAACTTTTGGGCACTTGTATATTGCAGTGGTGTGTGTGTGTGTGTATGTGTGTGTGTTATGTGTGCAGCCTCAGTATCCCCCACTCACTTTTCCTTCTCCTCCTGTTTGATTAATAAGGAAAAACATGTCCTTCTGCAGCCAGCATATTCTTTGTGTCTTCTTTTAATGCTTTACATTTACATAAAGTCATTAAAACAATGACTGTGATGACCTCTGGCATACACTTTTAGTTTTTTGAATTGAGACAGGAAACTGCAAATTTAGCATTTCCATAGAACAGTTGTTAGACAAACACTTTTCTGGTTCAAAGAGCAGGAAGAGAGAAGACGTTAGAAAATATCCAACTGGCTGATAAAAACACAGAGTTAGCCTTCCAGCGTGGGTTTCTGAAAGAAGTCACAGCTTAACATTTTGTTACGCATGCCTCTGATTGTGAGCTATAACAAAATATTACACTTAAAATGAAAAATGTAAGTAAAAATTCCAAGTAAAAATGCACAAATATTTTTAAAAAATAGTTAAATGTTTATTGAATGACAAAAACAACCATGCGGTGTGAATTTTGATTGGAGCTGCAATATCAAGGCACTGAGAATTTGCTCAGTCTGGTTTCCATTCTGATTGTTTCTTATTGTGCATTCAGTTGTATTCAGAGGTTGCAGATTCAAACTTTGGTGCATCCTTTGGAATCCCAAGAAACTTCTTAAGTGACTGGGATCAGCTCCATGGTGAAATTACAGGTTAACCCAAACCTGTATCCCTGTATCCTTCACATCTTACAGTGACTCATCGAGCATTAGTTAAAGCTGGTCACATCGTCAAGTGCACTTGCCATCTCAGCAGATGAGCTGATGTCAGTGGTGAGATCCCATGACAGAGCAATAGTACCAAATAAGAAATTACTGCAGACATAAATTTACTTTTGACTATTGCCGACCTGTACTGCATTTATGTTTTGAGGAGGAGGAGTCATACAAATAAATGTTTTCCATGGAAATTCACACTGCTTAATAAACAAATCAATTGTCAAATGCCGTGTGCAGGATAGCAGGACCTTACTTGCAAAAGTAATAATGATTAAAAACAAAAACTCCTTAAAGAATGATATAGCTTTATGACCTGAAAAGCAAAGCCTTATACCTACATTCTTTTGGATCTACTTACAAAATGAATTTGGTTGATTTGGTTTTGATCTGTGACTTCAGTGAACACTGTCATGGTGAATTTATGATATTAGATACTTGTTTTAAGTCTTACTGCTTACAATATAATATTTAATTAGGACCATACTTTACCAAAAACAGTCAAAAAGTAGGATACTTCACCCGATGCATGCGGGAAAGTGGGGGGAGATGAGCGAGAGAAGAGAGTGAGGAGCAGAAGTGGAAAGAAGAAAAAGGAAGCAAACAAAAGGGGAGGACACATAAGGATAAAACAACCATTGTCTATATTAGGGAAAGGCTACCTTGTGATAGGGCTGTTCATTATGGAAATAACCATAATCACAATTATTTTGGTCAGTATTGTAATCTCAGTTATTAAACATTATTATTCATTAACTTTACCAACATCACACATTTATAGAAGATAAAAATATGTTTTTCAGGGGACTTCCTTGAACTTCACACTGGGTAGTCAAGTAGTGCGTTAGACCCAGATTAGAAGATGTTTTTGACCATAAAGCTTGCAAGGGCAATCACTTCACAGCAGGGTGCATATGGGAACAAAGAGAGGCCCAGACTCCTACTCTGTGGTAACTCATGAGATTAGCAATGGGGAGTGCGCCACCCAAAGGGACCAGGTAAGAGACTCTCAGAGACAAAAGCAGCTGTAGGGAACTGTTAAAAATCGTAACAAGCTGAACTTGTGGAAGGATCGTTATTTCCACTAGATCAGTTTTTCAGGAAAAATGAACAAAGACTTTCAGATGCTATCATGTGGACCTTTTTTTCAGACTTGGGTTTCTTACTGTAGCCTTAGCTTGAGCTGAATTTACCTGTGAGCGTGTTTGGGTCCTTAGGAAGGGGCAGCAGTGCACCACTGTATCGGAAAGGGTGCATTTGATCTATAATAAAAGATAAAATGGTAAATTAATAGCAAAAATGTATGCAAAAAGTAATATTTTTTTTTATCAAGGTAATCTTTTTTTCGTAATTACTGAAAAACAAAATCATAATTGAAATTAAAATCCAGTGTCAGTTAGATCTACCCCTCGATCATCACATGCAGTTGTGAAACATCAAGATGGAGACGGCAAAAATGTTCAGCTTGATGCTTCATAACTGGACCTCACTAACCAATAAGTGATGTCACAGTGGCAGCATTAATCTTTTATATATATTATATTGGAGACAGCATAGATTATATATATCTGCTCATGATCACATAACTACTGCAAAATAAAGATTTTTTTTTTTTAAATTCAAGAGTCTTCTTCATCTGTACAGCCAAATGGTGTAGAGCTGAAATGGTTGTCCAACTGGCAGGTTCTCACATGTCTGCAGACGGCTATAACTATTCCTATATAGCTATAGTAATGCCTCTTTTCCACTAGTACCTACTCGGCTCGACTCAACGCGACTCGAGTACCAGGTACTACCACCTAATGGAAAACCCTAAAAACCGAGCTGACTCGAGTCGAGCCGAGTAGGTACTAGTGGAAAAGGACTATATGGTTCCTGTTAGTTCCAAACACTTTTTTGAGGCCAGCGTGTTCCTGGGATCACTCAGTAGTTTTAAAATAGTTTGCCAAGTCAATTCAGTTTACTTGGAGTTCATCTGTGGCAAATACTTGACACCTGTCAAGTATAAGTAAAGCAAATAAGTTCCAAGTGACCAGAATTTGAAGAGCCACAACAAAGGGTCTGAATGTTTTTATAAAAGGTTACAAAACATATATTCAATATACGTACATTGCATGTACGTACGGCAAAGAGAGGGGTGGCAAATGCAAAGAAAAAGGCTTATAGTAAGTTGTATGTGAGGCTGGACACTAAGGAAGGAGAAAAGGAAGTGCAGAGGATTAAGTAAGGTGGAAGTGAGGGCAGCTATGAATAGGATGAAGACTGGAAAGGCAGCTGGTCCAGATGACATACCTGTGGAGTTATGGAGATTTCTAGGAGAGAGGGCAGTGGAATTTTTAACCAGATTATTTAACACAACCTTGGGCAGTGAGAGGATGCCTGAGGAATGTAGAAGAAGTGTACTGGTAGTGTGTCTTTTGCTCTCTTTTCTTCCCCTCACCCTCATCTGGTCATGGCAGAGTTGAATTGAATTGAACTGAATTAAATTGAATTGGTACTGATATTGATGATGATGTACAGAGCTGTAATAACTACAGAGGAATAAAGTTGATGAGCCATACAATGAAGATACCGGAAAGAGTTGTTGAAGCTATGTTAAGAAGAGAGGTGACAATCAGTGAGCAGCAGTTTGGCTTCATGCTGAGAAAGAGCAGTACAGATGTGATGTTTGCTTTAAGAGTGTTGATGGAGAAGTATAGAGAAGGTCAGAAGGAGTTGCACTGTGTCTCTGTGGATCTAGAGCAGGGGTATTCAATTAACATTTGAGGAGGTTCAGAATAGTCCAGAATATCATAAAGTTCCACATGCATTATAATTCAATGCAATATATTTTGAAGTAGCCTAATAATTGTATCAGTATTTGTATACAGTCAACAACTGGCTGTAAAGTAAAATAAACAAAGTACAATTCAACAGTATTTCAACAATATTTATTATTAAATTTCACAATGACCTGGAGGGTACTCTAATAATAAATATACATTTCTCAAAAAAATTAAAGGAACACTTTGAAAACACATCAACTAGGAATGAAAGGATGCCACATTGTTTGATGGAAATGAAAATTATCAACCTACAAAGGGCTAGTCCGTTTTGCTGAAATTTCATTGCAGCAACTCAAAATGGTACTCAGTAGTTCGTATGGCCCCTATGTTGTTGTATGCATGCCTGACAACATTAGGGGCATGCTCCTAATGAGACGATGGATAGTGTCCTAAGGCATCTCTTCACAGATCTGGACCTCATCACTGAGCTCCTGGACAGTCTGAGGTGCAACCTGGAGGTGTTGGATGGACTGAAAAATAATGTCCCAGAGGTGTTCTATTAGATTAAGTCAGGCAAGCGTGGGGGCCAGTCAATGGTATTAATTCCTTCATCCTCCAGGAACTGCCTGCACACTCTTGCCACATGAGGCCAGGCATTGTACCAGCATAGGGTCTGACAAGCACCAGCATAAGGTCCAAGGATTTCATCCTGTTACTTAATGGCAGTCAGGGTGCCTAGCCTGTAGAGGTCTGTGTATCCCTCCATGGATATGCCTCCCCAGATCACCAAGATCTAATAATAGGGCTGGGTCTGTAAAGATCAGGGTCTGGGTCCGCATCTGGGCCATGGTCCACCTATTGGTGACCTAGGATCTAGAGAACGCATATGATAGGGTGCCAAGAGAGGAACTGTGGTACTGCATGGGGAAATCAGAAGTGGCAGAGAAGTATGTGGGGGTCATGCAGGACATGTATGAGGACAGCAAGACAGTGGTGAGGTGTGCGGTGGGAGTTACAGATGGGTTCAAGGTGGGGGTGGGATTACATCAGAGATCGGTTCTGAGCCCCTTTTTGTTTGCAGTGGTGATGGACAGGCTGACAGATGAGGTAATGCAGGAGTCTCGGTGGACTATGATGTTTACAGACAACATTGTGAACTGTTGTGAGAGTAGAGAGCAGATGTAAGAGAACCTGGAGAGATGGAGGTATACTCTATAGAGAAGAAGAAAAGTCAGTAGAATAGCAAGACCCTATTCACACATTGCGTAACAGGTGTAACAATGAAGCTGCATGGAGCAGAGATAGTGAAGGTAGATGAATTTAAATACCTGGGGTCAGCCATCCAAAGCAATGGACAGTGCACAAGAGAGGTGAAGAAGAGAGTGCAGGCAGAATAGAGTGGGTGGAGACGAGTGTCAGGGGTGATTTGTGACAGAAGGATAGCAGCAAGAGTAAAAGGAAAGGTTTAAAAAATGGTAGTGAGATCTGCTATGATGTATGGTTTGGAGATGGTGGAATTGATGAAAAGGCAGGAGGGTGAGCTGGAGGTGGCAGAATTGAAGATGCAAAGACTTTCATTGGAAGTGACCAGAATGGATAAGATTAGAAATGAGTACATAAGAGGGACAGCTCAGGTTGAGTGGTTTGAAGACAAGGCTGAAATGGTTTGGACATGTGCAGAGGACAGATAGTGGATATATTGGATAAAGGATGTTAACTATGAAGCTGCCAGGAAGGAAGAAAAGAGGAAGACCACAGAGAAATCTATCTATCTATCTGGGGGTTTTTTTAAGTGCGATTCATCTGCTCCTCCATGTAACCTCTCTAATAAATGTGGAGCTGTCTTTTCACTAGGTCCTGAGACCTGTTACATACTCCTGTGACAGTCAATTAGCCTGCCTCTCTCTGCCAGTGTTCCTTCCCACAGACACATCCATGGGTGGGCTTTTGAAATGCACACATCTCCAGGAATGTTGACATGATATAATCAAAAGGTTTTCAAGATATAAATACACTTCAGCAGACATCACCTTATAGCAATAAGGTAAAAAAAAAAACCTAAATAAATAAAATAATTCTGTGTCAGTAAATAGCAGGGCTGCATTTGTAATTGACACATGTGATGAGACTAATAAGCTCCCCTGTGAACTCATCAAAGAACAAGGGAGAGATAATGAGACTGTTTCTCTTTTTTTTATAACTCAATCAGTTTGCCTTTTTATGTATTTTTTTTTCCTTTTGTGCCGTAACCTTCAGCCTCTCCTTTCATTTTGTTTTTAGGCAGAGGTGCTTCAAATGTGTTGATTAAAGAATTATCCTTAGTTTCTATATTAGTAAAAGTCCTTCAGTGCGGTTCATACCTGCAAGTTTTTTTTTATGTAACTTTATGTCTAGATCACCAGTGACATTTTTAGGGTTATGTTCAAATATACACCTTTGTAATGAAGTTTTACACATTTGGCATACCCAAAGGGAGTTCTTATAACATATGGACAGTAAGGTCAAAATACAGGGTGGGCCATTTATATGGATACACCGTAATAACATGGGAATGGTTGGTGATATTAAAGTCCTGTTTGTGGCACATTAGTATATGTGAGGGGGCAAACTCCCCAAGATGGGTGGTGACCATGGTGGCCATTTAGAAGTCGGCCATCTTGGATCTTTTGTTTTTTCAATAGGAAGAGGGCCATGTGACACATCAAACTTATTGGTAATGTCACAAGAAAAACAATGGTGTGCTTGGTTTCAACGTAACTTTATTCTTTCATGAGTTATTTACAAGTTGCTCTTTGTTCACAGCCATTGACATGTCGAAGAGGTTAACACGTGAGGAGCGGATCGAAATCGTGTTGATATCTGGTGAACGCAGTAACCGGGTCATTGCAGCAGATTTCAATGCAAGACACCCTACGAGACCACCCATCTCCCAT
>VUQS01058198.1:0-11588 GCA_015108495.1 Heterochromis multidens | reverse complement strand
GTGAGAGTTATGTTCTTTGATTTTTCAAGTGCTTTCAATACCATCCAACCAAATATACTCAAAGACAAGCTCACAGAGATGGAAGTAGATTCCTCCTTTGTTTCTGGTTTCAGACTACCTGACAGAAAGGCCACAGTTTGTCAGGTTGGGGAAATCCTTCTCCTTACATACAAGGTCTTGAATAATCAGGCCCCATCTTATCTTAAAGACCTCATAGTACCATATCACCCCAATAGAGCACTTTGCTCTCAGTCTGCTGGCTTACTTGTGGTTCCTAGGATATTTAAAAGTAGAATGGGAGGCAGAGCCTTCAGCTTTCAGGTCCCTCTTCTGTGGAACCAGCTCCCAGTTTGGATTCAGGAGACAGACACCCTCTCTACTTTTAAGATTAGGCTTCAAACTTTGCTTTCTGATAAAGCTTATAGTTAGGGCTGGATCAGGTGACCCTGAATCCTCCCTTAGTTACACTGCAATAGGCCTAGGCTGCTGGGGGTTTCCCTGAGCCTGGTTCTGCCGGAGTTTTTCCTTCCCACTGTCACCAAATGTTTGCTCATAGGGGACTGTCTGATTGTTGGGTTTTCTCTGTATTATTGTAGGGTCTCTACCTTACAATATAAAGCACCTTGAGGAGACTGTTGTTGTGATTTGGCGCTATATAAATAAAATTGAATTGAATTGAAAAAGGTTTGTGCATACTGCCAGAAGTAAGGTTGCAACTCCAAATCTGAATTTTTTTTTGTTCACTTGAAAATGTCTAACTTTGTGTTCTTGCTTTTCTAATCCAAGATGAAGGAAAGGATGAAGAAGCAGGAAGAGCTGGATGACCAAACCAATCTGCTCCTTAGGAGGGCCTACAAAGTTCCCAAGTACACCAAAAGCAGTGGCAAGATCAGCATCCGTGGCCGCCTGCTTCGCAGTTATGTCCTCCATCTCCTGGCCAAGATCGCCCTTGAAGTTGTATTTATCGTGGGTCAGTACTTTCTCTATGGTTTCTCCCTCCAGACCCGCTATGTCTGCACGCGCTTCCCCTGCCCTCACAAGGTGGACTGTTTCCTGTCCAGGCCCACAGAGAAGTCAGTCATCATCTGGTTCATGCTGGTGGCAGCATGTGTCTCCCTCGTCCTCAGCCTGGTGGAGCTGTTCTATCTGTGTGTGAAAGCTGTGAAGGAGTGCATGGCGAGGAGGCAGGACTACACTGTGACCCCAGTGACTCCTCCACTCTCTGAAAGGAAAGCTTTTAAAAACCGGGATGAGATGATTCAGAATTATGTCAACCTGGAGCTGGAGCTGCAAGGACGAAAGTTAGGGGTGAACGGCATCACAGGTGGAGTCAGCGACGTTCCTAAAAATGGATTATCTGAGAACAATAACATGGGGGAGATCCACATCTGATGTATAAAGCCAGGGATAGATTGTACGTACCAAAGCGTACAAATACTTCCCAGGTGGTTCCCAGCAGTATCTGTACGCTTTGGCTTTGGTGGAAAAGGTGTGTGTATGTTGAGTGTGCACTAAATAAAGCAGGCGGGAGGGAAATGGCCAGCTTCTGTAAACAAGACTCAGTCACATGCAAAATGCTGCAGAAAATTACTGGGTTTTTTTTTCACAATAGTCAACTAAAGTTTGCTGTTGATAGAACTATGATCACAGTGAACCAGATTCCACTTTTGATAATTGTAACAATAAAATATGGATTCAATAAACCTCTTACTCAGCTGTGATTGCAATGTAACGGTCCTTTTCTGATATGAACGGTCCTTTTCTGATATGAACCACCCATATGTAAAAGTAATGGAAAATATGTAATACATGTTTAAATTATTGATATGTGCAATGTCCTATACAAAAATTCACTCAAGTTAAAACTGAAAACTTCCATTCATCCATTTTCTTAATCACTTATCCAACTTAGGGTCATGGGTGCCTGGAGTTTATCCACACTGCCATAGGGCAGGAGGTGGTGTTGAACCCTGGACAGGTGACCAGTTCTTACAAAGACTCTTAAATCCAATATTAACTTTAACTTTAGGAGGCAATGAGAAGTTTTTTCTACTTCTTTTGTTTTTCACCTAAAACTGGACTATTAATGTATCACTGTGTATATGGAGCAACGTTTTTGTAATTCATTTCAGTTGAATTCAGTTGTATTTATATAGTGCCAAATCACAACAACAGTCACCTCAAGGCGCTTTATATTGTAAGGTAAAGACCCTACAATAATACAGAAAAACCCCAACAATCAGACGATCCCCTATGAGCAAGCACTTGGCGACAGTGGGAAGGAAAAACTCCCTTTCACCAGGAAGAATCCCCTGGCAGAACCAGGCTCAGGGAGGGGCAGCCATCTGCCACGACCGGTTGGGGGTGAGGGGAGGAAGACAAAGACATGCTGTGGAGGAGAGCCAGAGATTAAATAATAACTCATTAAATGCAGAGTGGTGTAAAAACACATAGAGAGTGAACAGAGGTGAGAGAAAGAGAAACACTCATAACTAAGGGAGGATTCAGGGCCACCTGATCTGGGCCTAACTATATGCACACAAAACTGATCAAATCTGGATCTAGGAAGAGTTTCCCTTGCTGGTTAAATAAAGGTTAATAAATGAACTAAAATGTATTAAACTATGCCACTATTTATAGGTCTCTGCAAATATGAGTGTGTAAAGCTTCCAATTCAGGATATGTTATGCTGCAGTTAGTAGAAACTAAGCAGCTAAAAGCATTAAGGAAAAGTTCTGTACTTAGAGAGTGTCTTTTAAACCTATCTAAATTAGACAAAGCACCTTACAGTGTGTTTTTCATTCACCTTTGATGATACTGGCTGTAAACAACTGATTGTGAATGCTACTGTGAGTCACAAAAATATCAGTGCATCTGGCTGCAGGTTATCTTCAGTCTCCTTTGACACATTTATGACTAAGTCGACAAATGTTTTAGCGTAGTGCGCAAATCTCAGAATAACCTCCCAATTTAGAATAAATCATCATTCACCTGCCGAGTCCTTATTTGTATGTAAAATACACAAAAAAACAAACAAAAAAATTGTAAATAAATATTAAAAAACACCCACACACCTGTTGTATTTATTTTCAAACTTCAGTGCCATTTCATAGAGACTGGTCTTGGCCTCTGAACATGCAATTTGTCAATTATTACACGCTCTGCCCTCTTGGTCTGGTCTTTCTTAAACATTTTCTGCTCTCGTTAGCTCACATTTACAACGTGACATTAGAGCCAGATGTGTGTTGCGCAACATAACTGCTGATCGGAGCACAAAAATCCAAGGTCCAACTATAGCTGGTGATCTGTCCCAACCAGACGCAGTCCTTTCTGACCAGATCAGCAGGTAAGATGCAATGATTCCTGTTCTCTCCTCCAGATAACTGATCATTTTATCAATTAAAGAAAAATATTATATTGGAAGACATTATACAGGGTAATAAAGATTTATTTCTTGCTTTTTCTAAGAACATCACTGGTTGTTAATTTACTTTTTAGTTATAATTACTGTTTTTTGATTTCATTTCATTAACAGTGCCAGATTTCTTCATGTTAATTTTATTTAAGCTATACTTTTAATCATTTTATACTTTAATTTACTGTACCAAAGTTGTTGTTTTTTTAGTGTTTTTCTCTGTGGGAAAATTTTGGGTTTTTTTTTTTGTTTTTTTGCTCTGCCTCATTTGTATATCACACTGAGTCTCTTGTTCTTCTGTTCTCTGATGATTAAAGATTATGTGGGGAAAATATTAAAAGATTATGTAATTTCTTCTCCCTTCTCAGATTTTAGGACATAAAACGATCGATCTACCGAGCAGAAAGCTGTTTTCATTCACCAGCAGTTTACTGATTAAAGAATAAGTTGTGGTTAATGTTTGAGAAATAAGGTGTGGTGTTGAGTCTTTACAACATTTCCCTTCTCTTCTCAGATTAGTGGCTGAACATCATCGTTAAAGATGGGAGACTGGGGATTTCTGTCTACCTTGCTGGAAAAAGTCCAGTCACACTCCACTGTGATTGGCAAAATCTGGATGAGCGTCCTCTTTCTGTTCAGAATCATGGTTTTGGGTGCAGGGGCTGAAAGTGTCTGGGGTGATGAGCAGTCAGATTTCATCTGTAACACTCAGCAGCCTGGTTGTGAGAATGTCTGCTACGACTGGACCTTCCCCATCTCGCACATTCGCTTCTGGGTGCTCCAAATTATCTTTGTCTCCACGCCAACACTGGTCTACCTGGGTCACGCCATGCACGTCATCCACAAGGAGAACAAGCTGAGGGAGCTGCTCTCCAGCCCTGGTGGCACGCAGTACAAAAGACCCAAATACACAGATGAAAAGGGGAAGGTGCACATCAAGGGGAATCTGCTGGGGAGCTATCTGACCCAGCTTGCAGTGAAGATAGTCATTGAGGCCGGCTTCATCGTGGGACAGTATTACCTGTACGGCTTCATCATGGTCCCCATGTTCCCCTGCTCTAAGAAGCCCTGCCCCTTCACTGTGGAGTGCTACATGTCTCGACCCACAGAGAAAACCATTTTCATTATATTCATGCTAGTGGTGGCCTGCGTTTCTCTAGTTCTAAGCGTCATTGAGATGTTCTACATGATTTGCACCAGGGTCAGGTGTGGGTCCCGAGCTCGCACTCAGAAGATTACTTCAGCAGAACACCCTGCGGGCCTCTCGGCTCCAAGGTGGCCGACTACAGATGAAACACTCAAGCAGAACAGGATGAACTCAGATCTTGAGGCTAGCCACAGTACTGGGGGAAGCTTAGATGGGGCCAAAGACGAGAAACGACTACTAAGTGGACATTAAAAACCACGTGTGTGACAATTTAAATGTGTTATCTTGCTTCATATTTTTCCCCCCGTGGTACCTTGTTTAGATACATTGAAGGGACTAAAAAGACAATAGAAAAGCTTTGCCATTGTGTAATAAAATGTTAATATATGCTTAGAAAAGTCTTCAGAGAATACATTGTTGTGTTTTTACTTCTATTCTTCTTCTATTCTATAATATATGCCTGAAAATCTACTAATAAAAGGTGCAATACTAACATATTTATGTTATACAAGCAAACGTTTGCTGCCAGTAGTATACTGTAAAATCATAAAATACAGCAATTTACTGTAAAGCAGATTATAGCAGGAAAACTGTAAAAAAAACAGTAAACTACTGATAATCCTGCTGCCAGTATTTTGCTGTTAATCTAAAAGACGAATTGTAAAAGTGTAATAAGAAAAACTGTCTGTATGCCCAGCCATCAAATGTGTTCTTTAAGTTATTGTCTTGTTCATTTTCTATGACTTGATTTACCTCCTGAAAGATGATGATGATGGTAATGATGGTTGTGTGTTATATGTTAGTAGCCTTTTTGCATGCTTATTGTTTTGAATAAATGAGTTGAATAAACTATTTTTTATCAGTCTCTTGATTTTAGATGTTTGCACTTCTCACTTCATAAAACACCTTACATTTATACACATTTTATGTGACTGCATGGCTACGACTAATAATTGTTTTTTATTATTAATTAGTTTACTGATTATTTTATAGGTCAATTAATTGGCAAATTAAATCTATCAAAGCCTCCCAGCGCCAATAGTGATGTTATTAGATCTGTTCTGTTTAACATATTATAATTTGGAAAGCAAGAATCTCTCATTTTGCTAAACATATTTTAAGTAATAATTTATTATAAAGTTGTTCCATATTAATCAAATGGTGGCTGACTAATTATTCAGATCTATAATCATACATGTCTGGTATTTCTTCAGAATGGGGTGAGGCTGTTAGGTTGACTGATATTAATTATTGGATAACTCTATTCATTTAAATTCGTTTAAAGATGGTGATAACATCTACATCAAATAAATATAAGGAAAGAACCCTTGAAAAACATCAGCTCAGCATATTTAAATTCAATATTTCAGTCTTTGGGAAGCTTATAATACTACATTTACTGGGTTTGCTCAGACTTTAAGCCTTTTTTACTGTGACAAAATGAACATGTGTGTTCAGTCCTCACAAAGTGCTGCAGGGTCACTGTTTGAACAGTTGAACTGAATGTTCATGTTATTCTGTCCATGCCCTTTGGTCACTGAGTCTGTTATTGCTTTACTAAAAATGTTATCTTGGTAGATGCATAACTGATAGATCTCTCTGAATGCAAAACATTAAAGACGTTTATCACACAGCAACAATGATAAACAATTACATGAAACTGATGCAGAGAAAAAAAAATCATGAGCACAAGTGGTTTATAGTCAATCATTAACTTTTTCTGTGTTCAGCCCAAATTTGTCCACTTGAGATTTATCATTTCCAGGTGTCATGACAACGTGACAGCTCACACGCTTGCACAACTTCATCTAATCTAAAGTTCAAGGTATCATAGACACGTTTGGTTTGGTGCACTCGCTACCATTCCGCTCCACAGCTGGTGACTGGTTCGTTTGTCTCCAAGAAGAGCTTTTAAATTCAAAGGTAAGCTTAAGAACGACTTCTTTAAAAATGCTGCTCATTTTAACGGTATTTATTTTTAATTTATAAAATGTAATCAGGACAGACTTATGGTAATCATTTTGGACTAAGATACAAATAAGCTCATTATCTCAGCCACAAAGGTGTCATGTAATGACTGATGAACATTGATAGAGTGCTGAGGGTATTATTAGGGGTATATGTGAGTTAGACAAAATGGTACACTATCCATAATCTGAAAGGATAAACAGCTGATTAACTACACATTTCTATATTTTCTCCAATTAGATGAAGCAATGATGTGCTGTTAGTACACTGTAAATGCACTAAAGGACTTTTCTTTCATGTGATAAAAATATAGTGAGAGGCATATACAAACATCTGCTGCATAGAAATTCCTCTCGTCTAAAATCCAATCAAATATATTGATCCCACGGCTCCGACTTTATCCTCTTAACATTCAGTAGATTCAGTGGAGATTTTATCACATGTGATTGTGTCTTAGAAACAAGACAGACTTCCTGCTGCTGTTGGTGATGTTTTACCATTTGCATTAATCAATTATAACTAACTACAGTCTATTAATTTAAATAATAAAATGCTTTAACCTATACTTTTGTGATATATGCAGACACATAATGATGAAGTAAAATAAAAAGACTCAAACATTACTGAGTTCTTAAAAGTTGAGGCCAGTTTAATTTTCCGACTTTTCAGTTTCAATTATAAGAATTTAACGTCACAAAGAACAGCAAATGGATTTAATTTGGAGTTTTGTCTCCAGTGGATCTCTGGTTATATGAACATTTAGAGATAATATACTGTAAATGCAACAGCTAAATAAACAAAATATGATTTCCTCAGTACAACATTTCTGTTCTAAATGGTTCGCCGAAGGCTAGATTTTGATGAAACTTTGGGTTTATTTACACCTTATCAGTCATTAAGGATTTTAATTTGCTTTCAGACACCATGGGTGAGTGGGGATTTCTGTCTTCGCTGCTGAATAAGGTCCAGTCCCACTCCACGGTGATCGGGAAGGTCTGGCTTAGCGTGCTTTTCATCTTCAGGATCATGATCCTTGGAGCTGGAGCAGAGAAGGTCTGCTTCTACTTTTCCATCTTTGGTTTGGAGAATTATACATAACTTATGCACTTCAGGTACATTTGTGAGTTTGGGCCTTTCAGGTGAAAAAATGCCCTCTGGTGGCCATAACAGACTCCAGAGTAGAGACAACAGTGAAACTAAAATTTAGATAATGCTTTGATTGTAGTGCATTACGATTGACAACAATCATTAGGTTAATTACAATGCATTTTATATGCTTTTTTTTTTTTTTACTTTATCCTCTTATTAATATAAGAATTTCACATTTTTCTGAAGATAAATTTACTGGCATGCACTGACAGTGACAAAGTTGGTCTTTTATCAATTATAAAAGCCACTGTGCATTATACCTGCAGTATAACTGTAGGTATAACTTGCTTCAAACTGTAAAATATAATAATTTTTGTTTGAGCTGATTGCCTCATTGCCTTTAAAATGTAAACTTAAGGTGGTGACATGCAATAACCTGTTTATTTTCAGTCTTCAATACTTAAACTGAGAATATGTCACATGAACACATTTTATATATGATAGTCTTTATATATACATATTCATATTAGTTAGATGCACTCAACAAAAACTTAAAAGTTTATTTCTTTTTATTTTGATGTGTTTAATGTCATGTAGTGGAAAGTGTGGACCCAGAATGCAGACTCAGATGATGTAATTAATAACAGATAACAAACCTTTATTTGGAGTGTAGAAGAAGAGCAGAGCAACCAGCAGCTGAAAACAAAGTCCAAAAATCCAAATGGGGAAACCACACAGGCAGACAAACAGTCAGTATGACTCAACAAAGAACACAAGCAGACTGAGGGTTTATATGTACAGGATCCGAGGGCAGAGTGGAGACACCTGGGATCTACCCACAGCTGAACTAAATCTGATAGTGAGACACGGGGACGTAAACTCAAAACAAGGCACAAGGAAGCATGACTATCAAAATAACACAGGAAGTAACTAAACACAGAGACAGTGAGTCTAACATACAAACTTTACACAGAAAGTAAAGCCTGAGAAAAATAACAAGAGGCTAAACCAGAAAACCTAAAGCAGAATACAAAGAAGTAAGATACTTAGGCAAGTGTCAATCCAGAATAAATAATCAAAATCAGAACCAAAGAGTCCACAAACTGAAACAAAACAAACAAACCACAAGTCCAAAACCCAGGACATTTAAAGACAGAGAAGGCTTCTACTCAGTATTATTATTATGTGTTTCCATGCCTCATTAATGACACAGCTACAGAAATACTAATTTATTTAATATTTCAACAACAGACCTGAACATTAAAAGTGGCCGGAAGTCATTAATCACAACAGCAGTCTCGGTCATGGTGCCAAACCTTAAGATTATTCTCAGCTACACAAACACAAGAAATCCCATCACACATCCACAGCAATCAATGAAAAACTGAAGCACCAATCACAACACAACAAAATCAATGATTTGAACAGTATCAGTCCCATGACTCTTTGCATCCACCAATGTGGACTGCCCATCCTCAGACAAATCAAGTGCAAATTATTAAGTAAAACAAATACAGATAACTCATATAGTATAAATTAAGTTAAATGAACTTGTTTAATATAGGTGAGGACATTGTTTGCATTTAAACTTCAGTGTATCTCCTTGATGATTTTTGCTGCTCTAATAAAAATATGGCTTAAAGTAACATTGTTCATAATAATAATAATAATAATAATAATAATAACTGTCATCTGAACATTGCAGGTTTGGAGTGATGAACAGTCCAAGTTGATTTGTAACACCAAACAGCCTGGTTGTAAGAACGTCTGCTATGACCACGCCTTCCCAATCTCACACATCCGATTCTGGGTCCTCCAGATTATCTTCGTCTCAACTCCAACACTGATCTACCTCGGTCATGTCATGCATGTCATCCACAAAGAGAAAAAGCTGAGAGAATACATACAGACCCACTCTAGCAGTGAAATAACCAAAGGTCCAAAGTACTCTGACGAGAAAGGGAAGGTCCAGATTAAAGGCAATCTGCTGGGAAACTATATGGTCTCCATATTGTTCAGGATCCTCCTGGAGATAGCATTCATTGTGGGGCAGTATTATCTGTATGGGTTCGTCATGGAACCATTAATTGTCTGCTCCCGAGCGCCATGTCCCTTCACTGTTGAATGCTACATGTCTCGACCCACTGAGAAGACCATCTTCATCATCTTCATGCTGGTGGCTTCATGCCTCTCTCTTGTGCTCAACGTGGTTGAGATGTTCTACCTGATGTGTTGCCGCTCATCCAGACGAAGGTCCAAAACAGTGCCGGTGACCGCTGTTCCCCTTTACCCCCGTTTCAACAGCGACACCATGATGAGAAATCAGAAGCTCAGCCTCAATGATGTCAATCACAGCACAGGCTGAGGAGCACAGCTTTGATCCAATGTGCAAAGTTTGAACAGTCAACTAGGGGCAAATAAAAAAGTGGCTAATAAAGATACATTTGCAAGAGGCCATGGCACAAATTTGTAAAAATTTCCCCCACAGCTATTTATTACTAAATGATAAAAAGTCATGTAATAAACAAATTTCCAGAGATATGAAAAACCTGAAATAACCTGATGTGCAGTAAATTGTCACTGGAGCAATTAATTTTTTTGTCTCTTTTTAATCTTACTTTGGGTTTTGTACATTTTATTGCAAGTGAAAGTTTTTGGTTTTTGTTGGAAATTGTGACTTAAAACTTTCTGACAGTCTGTGATGTGTCCTGTGACTAAATGTGCTAAATTTCTTAGAGACCCAATTTCTGAACCCACTGCTGATTCCTTTATCTGGTGCAGTTTGCATTGGCTAAAAGCCATTTTGTAGCTCTAAAAAGAAGTGGGGCTGTTAGCATGACTTTGCTTTTAAAATGTCATGTTTTCCATTTCTCTCATATTGATAATTTTACAAGTATGAGTTTTTGGAAATGTGCATTTATTTAACTTAAAAGGATTTTTTTTTTCATGTTTGTATATTAATATACATGACTTCACGTGGCTTGTCTTTGTACCTCATGTAATCTTACGAAATATTATTGAGAAAACACAAATGTGTGTTTTTTAATGTTTGGATTTTTGTTTTGCATCTTTGTTTATGTTTCATTATCTTTGTCTTGGAAACTCTTGCATAAGGATTTCTTTTGATCTATTATAAATGACTCATTTAGAAGCAGAAAAACATCAAAGACAAATTTCAAAGGCAAAATAAAAATAAAGAGCAATGCTCAGATGTAGGACATCAGATCAGATTTAAAGTATTTTGTGGATTATGAAGTTCTGTAACTTACAGAGTAGATGAAATTGACCTCAAAGTGTCGTACAGCTCTGGGATTATTTATTTGTCCGTATGGATTACATGAATAAAATTTTATATGAATGGTACACATATTTAAATTCTCAGTTATTAAAATCAATGCATAGCAGCTAAATGAGTAAAGAAACAACAGTTTGCCAACACCTTTGCCACAACGTATAAAGTGATTTGGCAATATTGCTTTTAAAGCTTGTTTCCACCGCCCCCAAGACTACAGGTTTAATGAACACCTGTAGCATTTGAATAGTCCAATAAATCCAGCTGTACTTACACAAGCATTTTTAATAATGTGAGTGGGGAATTTTTTTGTTTTCCTCTGATGTCATTCCTGGGATCTGCTGGAGCCACTCGCCCAGTTTGGGGGTTACTGCCCCGAGTGCTCCGATTACCACGGGGACCACTGTTGCCTTCACCCTCCACATCTTCTCCAGCTCCTCTCTCAGCCCTTGGTATTTCTCGAGCTTCTCGTGTTCCTTCTTCCTGATGTTGCTATCACTTGGTATAGCTACTTCTATCACTACAGCCTTCTTCCTCTGCTTGTCCACCACTACTATGTCCGGTTGGTTAGCCATCACCAGTTTGTCTGTCTGTATCTGGAAGTCCCACAGGATCTTAGCTTGGTCATTCTCGACTACCCTAGGCGGCGTATCCCACTTAGACCTTGGGACTTCCAG